>JAJQOW010002203.1:0-22081 GCA_037975125.1 Latrodectus hesperus | reverse complement strand
ACAGAAACTTATATACAGATATATACAATATCTATCTATCTATCTATATCTATCTATCTATCTATATATATATATATATATATAAATATATATATATATATATATATATATATATATATATATATATATATATATATATATATATATATATATATATATATATATATATATATATATATATATATATATATATATATATATATATATATATATATATATATATATATATATATATATATATATATATATATATATATATATATATATATATATATATATATATATATATATATAATATATATATATATATATATATATATATATATATATATATATATATATATATATATATATACATATATATATATATATTTATATATGTATATATATATATTTATGTATGTATATATATATATATATATATATATATGTGTGTGTGTGTGTGTGTGTGTGTGTGTGTGTGTGTGTGTGTGTGTGTGTGTGTGTGTGTGTGTGTGTGTGTGTGTGTGTGTGTGTGTGTGTGTGTGTGTGTGTGTGTGTGTGTGTGTGTGTGTGAATTGGGTTGTTCGGAAAGTCATTTCGTTTTCCCCACCTGGATCAGCTTTCTGCTAGTAAAAGCCAACCACTTTATGACTGTGGAATCGTACTACTACCAGAAAGATGGTAAAAGCTATTGGACTAGAATGGACAATATGCAATGCAATACGTTATTTATTCGTAATACGTTTTTCATTTTCATGAAAAACGAAATTACTTTCCGAACAACCCAATATATATAATATATACTTAATGATAACTCTGACCAATTACATTTTTCTACCGTCATTACCGATAAAAATGTTGCTTATCTCAGTTACAACATAATGTGGATAATATCGTCTGATGTTTTTTGGCCACAGCATTTGTGCGGTAATTTTCCTGCATTAGCTAAAGTTTTGAAAATATTTCCGGATGCAAATAGTTACAAGATTTTAATGAATATGATGCCTGATTTAGTACAGTTATAATCTTTTTTTTTTCTACGGCTTATTTTTTTACTCTGCACTCTTATTGTATTTTAAAGGTTACGCCTATATTGTTTTCTATAAGGTAAAATGGAGGTAAAATCTCAATGATGGAAACAATGCTATATTAGTGGTTGTTATTAAAGCCAAGTTTTGGCGAAAGCTATTTCTCAATTTTTTTAAAGGAAATTGATTTTTTACGCAGAGTTTAGAATACACAAAATTTCTGTAATAATAGCAATTTTTTCATCTATAAAGTAGTTATTTTATGTATTGTTATCTCAATCTAAAAATTCATTACATAATTTTCTTTTTTTTAATTAAAAAGTCCACAGTATAATTTCAAGAATCATTTTCTTTTATGTCTATTGTAACAGACGAAATTTGTACTGTACTCTTTCAATATGTTGGAAATATGATGTTTATGGTGAAATGTTTTTGACTACTCTGATTAACGAATAAATTTTCCTTTTTCCTGGTTTCAAGAAATCATCATTAAAAATGGCAAGTATCAATATGAAGTAATTTTCAATCCTCACCGTATATCAATCATCCAAATTTGTTGTCAAACTAGTAATTTAATAATTAAAGCGTTAAGCTTCACTTTGACATGTTAATCAGTTCATCTTTTCTATCAGCATAAATGCTTATGTTTGATTTATGTGGTTATTTGCAGTGATTGCACGGGTATTCGAGCTATAGATACAGGTCAAATTAATTTTTGTACGCAAAAGGTAACGCTAAAGGACTCTTTATATTTTTTATAATTGCATCCAAGAGTAACATTCATGACTTGATTATCAGTATTTTCTTTTGTATATTTTCAAAGAATACTTAAAGCAGCGAATTCCTTTATAGGCTTTC
This sequence comes from Latrodectus hesperus, assembly GCA_037975125.1. Lineage (NCBI taxonomy): Eukaryota > Metazoa > Arthropoda > Arachnida > Araneae > Theridiidae > Latrodectus > Latrodectus hesperus. Next base: position 20,213 of record JAJQOW010002203.1, on the reverse strand, counting down.
TAATTTAATACATTTTCTTTCCGATATTCTTAAAAATTATTTCTTGTTAAATCGTGAAATTCATAATCACATAGATATATGAACAGTGATATTTAGTAAAGTTATTTCATCACAAGCATAAATATTTTTCTCATTATAAAGTTATCTAATTAAGAGTAACTTAATTAAATACAGCTGTTTTTGACAGCCTTTCAGTTTTGAATATTTTGAATTAACTTTTGACCTATTTATTGAACATCGACATTACACATAGCCTGTTATCTATACTTTGATGTTTCTCGTTTATTTGTATCCTGTACTTGTAATATTGAAGTCAATAAATTCAATTTATATGAGTGTTCGTTGTACACATGACCTTCTTTATCAGAAAGTCGTCCATCAACACAAAGCTCTGAAGTAATTCTATTGGTAATTATATGTTTTTTATTAATAATTGGTATACAATTGTTCCGAAGAATTTTTCAATTTAAGAGACGTAGATATGCAAGCGTGAATTCAATTTTGTCCAGAAATATGCACATGCATTGCACTCATAATAAAACCACTGGAAATAGTTGAAATATAAGAAAAACATATTCCATTCTATTTTACACCATTTAACCATTCATCTTTGTACTGTAGTAATTAGTTTAAGAAATTTTTAATTTAAGAAAACACAAAAATATTCATACCCAATGTCACACAAGTTTATTTAATAATATAGGGGATAAAAAAGTTGAAGTTTTAATCATTTATATATTGTGCTACTATCAGTCATAAAATATTTAACTAACAAGTATAAAATTTTTACGTGCAAGGTTTTTTATTATCTAATCAAAAAGTGAATAAAGAAAAAATTCTAGAAATTTCGTGGATTTTTTTCTTACAACTCTTTGATTTTAAAAGTTAAAAAGAAAAAGTCTGCCACTTATATTCAGAATATGAATAGATAAAAGAAGATACAATTTATAGGGACTTTTCTATCAAAAATTCATAATTCATTACACAAAAACTATTGTTAAAAATACGATTTTGTAGACTTTATTAAAATTATTTATTATTTTGTGAAAAGAAAATCCTAATCATAGTTGTGTACTGGAAAATTTTATTTTCTTTCTATTATTTAAAAATTAAACATCTGACTAATTGAAGCATTGGTTAACATTGGGATTAATCGATAGAATATGATATCGCCATTCATGCAAATGTCCTATTAATCTTTAATTAACTCTCTTAACCTTATTTATTATTAATTAATTCCTATTATTGTTTAAAAATTTAGCATCTGACTAATTGAAGCATTGGTTATCACTGGCATTAGTTAATAGCATTTGGCATGCCCGTTCCTGAAGTATGTCCTACTATTCTTTAATTTATCATCCTATTGTTATTTTTTCGACCTTAATTTAATTTATTTATTATTCTTTATCATTAATTAGTGATATTACAACAACTTTAATGAATCTTTAAGTTAATTTTTAGATTTAATCTTTAGAATTTCAATAAAATAATGAATACCTTCCTGTCTGCAAATTTTAAAGATAATTTTCATGACTTATTGGTTATAAATAAAAATTCTTTTAATTGTTTGTAAAAAGTTTTAATTGCATTAGGATAAGTTATGTATTTGGTAAAAAGTGTTCCTTTCTTACCAAGAAAAAATGTTAACGCTTGTTGATGAATATTTACATTTTAAATTTAATAAAATTTAAAGATAGTTTTGAATTTTTGCAATCAAAATTAAGAGGATTATTTGATAATTTTTATATCATAGTATTTTTCAGAAACTTAAATGTTAAGGATTTGACAAAGCAATATGCCTATAGAAATATTATAATTAATATTATGCCTAGAAATATTAACTTTTCTAAGTTAAACGGGAGTTATATTTTACATAAAAATTATGAAGAAATAAAAGAGTCCCATTTCAAAATTGTCTAAACAATGAACACAATTATTAATCGGGCACCCCCTCAAGTCCTGCAGGTCACCTCAAAGTGTGATTTTTAGCCGACGAGGGGGTGTACCTGGGCGGAACAGGTGAAGTACGTCGGAAGAGTTTTCTCCTGGTAGGGTCACCCAAGGCGTGAAGGCCGTTCCACTATGCTCAGCTAAGCATCTGGAGGCACCGGAGCAAAGTCAGACTTCTCTCCAATGGAGCTCCAAGTACTGTGTACCAAGAGAAGCTGCCTTTTCTCTTCTCCATGAAATTATGTTGCCCATAGTAAGTTATACAGCATCGTCTGCCGGTCTGGATAATCAGAGACGCGTTCGAGGTCTGGGAAGAGGGCCTCGTTCGAAAAATTTGCGACCTTCCCCATACTACAAGCATCACTTTCTTAGAATAATACAATGCAATATAAACGGGCTTCGTACAGCAGCAACGAGGATTAAACTTGACCAACTTCTTGAACTGGCGGAATCTAAGAAAGTTCAGATCATTGCTATTCAGGAAACCAAACTTAAAGAGTCCTGTAAGCTGAAGGTAAAGGGATACATTTTTCGTTCAGATAGAAAAACTGGAGGAGCTGGCGGTGGCTTAGCCTTTCTCGTCATGAGCATTCAGTATCAAAGCATCGTTGTCCCACAGTTAGATAATACTAAGCTGGAAATCCAAGGCATTTCGTTTCCCTGGAGGGGCAAAAATATTAAAGATTTCAATTCTTACCATCCTCCTCTTTCTTCTAGTTTGCCTGACTGCCTTCTTCAAGGGTCTGATGATAACAACTTTCTCATAGGCGACCTGAACGCAAAACACCCTAACTGGGGTTGTTCCAACAATAATTCAAGGGGAAATGCACTCCTAAAACTTGTGGATGATAGGAGCTTTCAATTTCTTAATGATGGTTCCCCTACTCACTTCTTTCACAGTTACACGACTAAAGAAGCTCTGGATATCTCCATCGTCAGTCCAGATTTATATCCTCAATGCAGATGGACGGTACTAAGTAATATTGGCAGCGATCACTACCCCATCCTCATTGAATTGGATATAAATAAAAGGGTGTTCAAGGATAGAAAGAACCACTGGAATTTCAGAAAAGCCGACTGGAAGAGGTACAAGTATCTCACAAACTCTGGAGTGTTTACAGCTTCTCAGACCAACAACATTGACAGAAATTGGAAAACATTTGAAAACGAGATTATTAGAGCAGCAAAGCAGTCAATCACTCAGGGTAAAGTTAAAAAGTACACTCCATTTTTCTCCCACAATTGTGACACTTTGGAACCACTACTAAACAGAGAGAAGCATTGTCAAATCTCATCTCGTCCAACACCGATAATGCATACGAAAGGTCCGAATTGAACAGAGTGAATGCAGAGATCAAACGCAAGTACGCTCTACTAAAGAGGAAGAGAGGGAGCGAGTTATGCATTTCTCTTGACTCTAGAACACCAGACTCCAAACTGTGGAAACTAGTAAAGAATATTGATAAAATTCAACCTCAATCTGAGAGCTGTAACACTATTCTATCACCAGATAGGAATGTCCCCCGGGGTCATAAAGAAGCAGCAGAATTTTTTGGGCCTGCACTACAGTAATATAAGCAAACTGTCATTCACTAAACCAGACAAGACCATTGCGTGTAGGGCAAGATTCCTTGTTCATCGACACCAAAAACAAGAGGGCAAGTGTGATCCCTTATTCAGCGATCATTTCTCTTTGGAAAAACTCGACCTCGCTATTGGAAATTTGAATCTGTCCAAGTTTCCTGGCCCTGATGACATCTATGGACACATGATTCTACATCTTGGTGAGCAGGCAAAGAAGAGATTATTAGACATCATTAATCTCTCTTGGAGCAAAGGTAGGCTACCAAGAAATTAGAAAAAAGCAACCATTATTCCAATTCGGAAACCAGACAAAAATGCTAACTCCCCTGAAAGTTACAGGCCTATTGCCTTAACAAGTGTTCCATGCAAAATTCTGGAAAAAATTATTCTTACCAGACTTACCTTTCATCTCACATTTAAAAATCTTCTACCAAAAGAACAGTTAGCATTTAGGAGAGAACATAGCACTACAGATCAAGTTCCTTACTTTTGCCAAAAAATCAGAGACTCTCAAAACATCAAACCAACAAATCACACCGTTGCGGTTTTTCTGGATCTCACAAAGGCTTTCGATAGAGTCTGGCGGAACTTACTAATTCTAAAACTTCATTACAAATTTGAAATCAAGGGCAGCGCCCTTTCCTGGATTGCTGACTTTTTAAGAGACAGATTCTTTCGTGTTAAGTATCAAGACACCCTCTCTAGTTGGTACAAAACGTATCAGGGAGTCCCTCAGGGATCCGTCCTCACCCCAACTCTATTTTCCTTGTTTGTGGATGGATTAGAAGTGATCACTTTTCAGGAGTGTGATGTCGGAATGTTTGCTGACGACATTGTGCTGTGGTGCTCCGGCCCTGATCTAAAAATATTGAATTAACCTTAAATTCTACGTAAATAGATGTGCGGAACTTTGCAAATGACCACAAGTTGAGTTTCAATGTCACAAAATCATATGTTGGATTCTTTACCACCAATAAGCACCTGTACTCATACCATCCCCAGGTTCTCTTCCAAGTCCAGCCTCTTTCATATGTTAAACATCCAAAGTACTCGGGCCTTGTCCTGGATCAGGAGATTACGAGCAACGGGCACATTTCAAATCTAGTAATCAAGAGCCGCAAGAGACTGAATATCCTCAAATACATCTCTGGCAGAGACTGGGGCGCTGTTGCCAAAACGCTCAGGTCAACATATATTGCGCTTGTTAGGCCTATCCTTGAGTATGGGCTCCCGGTATACTTCTGCGCCTCGACATCTAACCTTCTCCAGTTGGAGAGAGTGCAATTGAGTGCGGCTTGCATTATTACCGGCCTGAGAAACAGCTGCCCAAACGATATTGTACTTTACGAGGCTAATCTCCCTCCTCTTTGTCCTTGTTCCTTGTTAGAAGCTCGAACCTGGTGAAATACTTCAACAAATTAAGAAGGTATGGAAATCAGAATCGTACATCTGCATATCTGTCTAACTGGAGTAACAACCAGAGACTCAAAAAGGATAGCCCATTTGGACTGGCCGATAAACTGGAGATTATTTCCCAATCGGTGGAGTACTCATCTCCAACACCCTGTGTTAACCCGACTGAGGGACTACTCGGAGTTCACTTCCACTCTGAACTTCCATCCCACACAAAAAAAACTCTGATGTCCCTGAATTTTTATGACAACTGGCTCTTGAGGTCATAAATAGTGTCCCGAGTGATGCCACTCTTATATATACAGATGGTAGTAAATACGAGTCAAATCACACTGGGAGTGGCATCTATATTGTGAAACCTGCGGTACGGCTATCTCGACGCAACCCAGATAACTGCTCGGTCCTTAGGAGCGAATTAATTGCTATTAAGGAGGGATTAAACACCATCTCCACTCCACAGACTCTAGTGACATTTGGATTTTTTCAGATAGCCGCAGCTCAATCCAACATCTACTGGAGGCGTGTGAATGACCTTGTAAGCATTCAAATTTTCAATATGCTTAAAATTCTTTCAAAGCGCAGGGAGGTCCACCTCCAGTGGATCCTCTCCCACGTCAACATTCCTGGAAATGAAGCTGCGGATACCTTAGCAAAAAGAGGCTGCTCTGCGACGGCCACTACTGATTATGACCTAACTTTTGAAGAGATTCTCTTTGTGGCGAAAAATAGCGACCCGAAAGTCTGGCTTTCTCCTCAAGCCCATCCGTGGTACAGTAGGTCAAAACCAGGAGGAACATTACATTTTGAGGCTGGCAGACAGGACCAAACAGCTATCACAAGACTTTTCAGTGGGAACCTGAAATGCATGTCCTTTGGATCCGGCCTTCCAACGTGTCCCAAGAGCCATCTGCTGCCGGCTTCCCCGCAACATATTCTCGATTGCTTGGGGCTCACTTTAGAGGATGTTCGCAAACGCCCTCTCCTGCTGCTTGACTTTTCTGGGGTGCATGGAATCATGGATATGATCTAGCTGCCGCTAGATCCTGAAGGATTGGACACAACAACACAACAACAACATTAATCGGGCAAATCATGTGATATTTTGAAGGATTTAAAAAAAATATTTAATTTCACTATTAAAAAAAAGAATATACTTTATTGGAAAAAAATTGCTAAGTATTACCAATAAGAAAAAAAATATTAAAATTTTTATCCAATTTTAAGTTTTTTACATTTTTTTTTTTGCACTAAAGTAACAAATTAGTTATCCTTTTCAATAACTAATTGAAACTTCAAGATTTCATATTCCATTGTTGACTGAAATGTGACAGGAAGTGTTGAAAATTTGGTGAGAAATGAGCACTTACATTAGAATTTTTGTGTTTCCAATGCTTAACAAATTCAACGAAAGTCTCAAATAATAAATCTTGTTAAACATTTCAAACATCATGGACTGCACAAGACTCTATAAAATATTCCTGTCCTAAATTCTAAGGAACTTTAAATACCATGCAGCTGGTTTTATCCAATTATTCAAGTAATGAATAGTTTATAGCGTTCATTGGAAGAGAATAGAAATTGTTTAAGCAATCAAGGAAAAAGAATTATTTCGAAGGAATAAAAATTAAACGGGGAAACTAAATGCATTTAAAAATACTGTGAGATGCAACAATATGAGACATATTTTCATGTTTTATAAAGATTTTCTGTGCAAAGAATCTTTGTGCTTGTTTGGAAGAAAATATTTTATGGTCTAAAGTGCAACCTTGTCTGTTAATTGAATTTGTCCCTGGACTTGTTACTGTTGCACCAAAATACTTCCGTATGTCTAGCCCATAGTTTGGCTCTACTAGTTAGGTTAAAACAGCCGGGAGCAAATCTTCGTAATTTAGAAGCAGGTGAAAGTGGAAGATATTTGTCCAGGCACCCTTAGAGGTATAATTCACATGGAAGATATTGCACCCACAATATTTAATACATTCAAAAGCAGCTTATAGGGAACACAATGGATCTTCGGTTGAGTCGGATCAAACACATTAACTTTTAACAATAAGAATGGCGGTAAGAATAAGAATACAGATATTGGAAACATTTTTTTTTTTAAATTTGGCTCTACAAATTGGATAATTTTCTGTCTTAAAATTAGTTTATAATCATTGTATTATAATATCATAGACTCACTGACAACTAAACATACAGTTTGCATAATTATTGTAAAAAAATTAATAATAAATATAAAATTAATAATATGTTGCTGTTGTGGTTGTTGTTGTCGTGTGACAAGTGCAAAGAGAAAAAAAAAAAAAAAAAGACAAGTCATATGGGACCAAAGGCATGGAGCACTGCCCTGACCACATCTTCAGCTTTTTCGGTATAGAGGGTGTCATGGCAGCAGTTGGGGTCGATGCTGAAGAGGGTTGATGCAACAGAGATGCAATTGAAGAGATGCCTCGGATCCAGTGGTACTCCTGTGCAGTGCCTGCATTCTGCGTAGGTTCTAGATCCATCGGGCATGATTTTCATAACCCTCTTGTGCCCAGTCCGCATTCTGCTGATGGTAGAGGTGATACCACGGTCATAATTAAACTCCGATAGGTACCATTTTTTTCGTAGTTCCCCGCAGAGCTGATGCCCTGCGACGGTGTTTGCATCGAAGCAATTGGTAGTCGTGGGGGGGATTAATATTCACAAAGTTTATGTAAAAAAAGCAAAGAAAGAAAGAAAGTGTAATTTTTAATGTATTTCAATTGATGAATTAGTGGTAGGATAACGTTCTTTGGAATTGAAGAGATTCCAGGTTCGATCCTAACCTATTTTAACAAAAGATGAAAAAAAGTGGGTTTTTTTCCTGCTAGCTCGTTTATCAAGAAGGTTGTTTCGATAAATTCAAGATTTCCTCTCTTGTAACACGTGAATGTGACCCACTTTCTATAAAAATTATTTAGGAAGTCTAAGATGAGAGAGATATTCAAAAAAAAAAAAATCAAGACCAGATGACGAACAATGGTCTTTGATCCTTAACCTGATCATAACGCTGTATTAAGTATATTTTTGTCCCACGGAAAAGAGAAAAAATATGGAACATATAATTAAAGAATCCACAAAACATCAGAATGCAAATGAACATTAATTTTCCCTTGTTAAAAAAATAATGTAAGTAAGATTAACTTAAAATTTTCCAGGTCATAATTTCAAACGAAGAATTTTTCCGTTTTGTTTATAATGACGAGACCTTATCAGACAAAGTTGCAGAAACTTTTTAGAAACTACTTTCATTTGAATAAAGAAAACAAAATTAGCACAAACATATAAAAATAAAACAATGTTTCTTTGTTTTAAGTTAAACTTAATTCATGTACAGTACAATTTTTCTCTTCTCATATGAATTACAATAAAACGTTAAGAGATTATAAATACGAGTTAATTACATAAATATGGTAACAAAAATGAATAAAAAACATTTTAAATGCTGTAAACTAAGCAAATTAATAAATGGTGTAAGAGCAATTAATTTTTATATATGATACATGCATTTTAAAACAGTTAATTTTTAATATTTTTTTAATTGAAGTAACAGAATAACTTAGAGTTTTTTCTAAAACACCGATTTTTATTAAAAAAAATCCAAATTCTTAAATTTACAAATGTAGAAATTTTAATTTTTAGTTAGATTTACATCGAAAGTTATCAAAACTTGTTTCTATTCTATCTCTTAGTATATCAAATCCTTTTTTAATTAATTTTGAATTTATGTAAGTTTTACAAAGGCACATGTCAATTTTCCATGATTTGATATTGATTATGATTGCCCTTTATATTTTTTCTGAAATTATTTTTAAGAATTATTTTTATTAATTTGTAAACATTTTGTAAGTAAGCTGATATAATTTCAATTTTAAAATATTTAAATAGCTTCTACTTTCAGAATCTTTTATTGATATTTTTTAATTAAAAATAGTCAAGATCAAAAACTTTTACAAAATAAAAATATATAAAAGGAAATTCAGTATTTTTTAAATATAATATGTCGAGAAAGAGTATTTTATCTGCATTCTATGATTTATCATTTTTTGCGTGGCTTTTTTAAAGGATTTTTTAATTCATTTTTTGAGCGAAATTACCTTTATTAACTTGAATTTTATGTTAAAAGATTCTCGTAGAGTTTATAATCTCGTGTTATTTGCAGCCATTTACTTAAAATTGGAAAAATTTATGACTTTTGGAAAAATGTATGTATGAAAAATGTATGACCAAAGTTAGCAAACAAATTTTTTTTCATTTCATCGTGGGAAAATGTTTTGCATTCTTGTTATGGAGATGACCTATATTTAAAGGTTGCTCCTCAGTTTTTCACCAATATGGTGCCATATTTTTAGCGATTTTGATTTATTACTGGTTGATTTATCATGTTTTCAAAGCCATCTTGTTTCTTAAAACCTGCGCGAAAACAAACTTGGCAAAAAAAAAAGAAAAAAAAAAAAAAATGACAACTTCTGTCCCGGAGCACCCTAAAGTATATTTTCCCCTTGTTATACTTAATATCTTTATTAAGCTTAACTAGCGAAAAAGTACGCTTATATATATATATATATCAGATAATGTGTCTATTATAATGTATGACTGTGTGTAACAGTAAATCAAGATTAAACCTTCATATATATATATATATATATATATATATATATATATATATATATATATATATATATATATATATATATATATATATATATATATATATATATATATATATATATATATATGGTAACAAATATATATAACACATATATGCATGCACACACACACACTTATATATATATATATATATATATATATATATATATATATATATATATATATATATATATATATATATACTGTGCTTATCAATTATATTTAAATCAAAAATTTCGATATGTAATATGTTAACCCAATACATTTCATTAAATTTCTTTCATAACAAATGCAATATACATTTAAAATATAATTAAATTTAATACTTAGTTTTCTTTCAGAACAAATAAAATGTTTGGAGATTAAAAAGATGAGAGCTTAATTTACAAGAATGAAATCCAAAGTTAGCAAACATATTCTCAACACAAACCTTAAATAACAAAAAGTAGAAAATAAAGGAAAGAAGAAAAAAAACATAAAAATGCTATTTCCTTAAATTAATGCATGAGTAAAATAACTCAATAATTATGCGCATACCATGAAGTATATATTTGAGCTGATTACCATCGCAGTTAAATATTGCTTAAAAATGAACTCTTAAAAATTTTTTCCCTTCATCTCATTCTTACATTCAAAAAAAAAAGTGATGATGGAGAAAGTGTAAAATAGTGAAGAAGAAAGTCATCAATTCTTGTTACTAACTGTAATTTATTGTAAGTCATCAATATTAAATAAAAAGTAATCATGGAATGCTTATCTTAGGTATAAAATTCTAAATAAGAGATAAGAATACTATACCATTTTTATACTTAATCATCTACTCTATAAAAGAAGTTACAAATCTGAAAAGAGTTATTTTTTCAGTATACGTATGTCAACATTAATGGTTCGTAATTACTATAATTACTAATTAATTACGTAATTACTATAATATAAAATAAATTATTAGAAATACTTTAAATCACAAAATCCAAATCGATGAACGTTCTTTCTCTTGAAATTAAAACTTCTCTTCTTCTGAATGTTTTAAATACATATTTATGGACCTGCATGACGTACATTTACGTATATGTATATTTTTTATCGATTTGTATGACGTTTAATTAAACTTTAGCCCTGATTATTAAAATATAAATATATTAGTCATATACATACATATATGTATGTTTACATATATATTCCATTCTTCAATTAAAAACCATATAACTGTTTTCTACTAAAAAAATTAATAAAATTTTTAAGTCAAAGAATTCTAATTAGCTTGATCAATTCACTTACATTTTTTAACCATTTTGAATCAATTATACTGTCAACATTTATATCGTACGTACGTTTTTTCAAGCCCTTGTTGAATAAATTAATTTACGCAATATTTATATATTTATTATCACACGTACAAGATGAATCTGAACATATGTGTTGTTATAAAATATTTCATTCATTGATTTCTATACAAGAACCATAGAGAAAAGCAAATAGAATGAAATATTTATTTAACTCATTAATGATTTTCTAAGAATGATAAAATTTAAAAAGGAGATTCTTTTTACGTTTGCTAGAAAAAATCCTCAACACTTCCGAACAACCGGAAAAAGGACTGTTTACGCGGAAAATCCGGATTATCTGGTAGAAAAGCTTTGCTTAACATTTTTATTTTATAATGGATTATACTTAAAAAAGCATCATTTTGGGATAAATTAAAGCTTGATAAGAATCTGTTTCCTTTATTTTAAATTCTCCTTATATAAAAAATAGAAGTAAAATATTGTGAATTAGCTATATTCCATGCTTGTTTTTCTTTTTTTATTATCAAAATTTACTAATGTAGTTGAAATATTTCATAATATTTCAGCAATTGAAAATGTATAGCTTCTAATAATTGGACATGGCAACAAATCCTAACACTTCAGAAATCTGACGAGTAATGCTTATAATGCCTCCAATGCGAAAACGAAGTGATATAGAAATGTATATCCACTAAATTCCAAACCACTAATAGAAGTGTTGACCCAAAGTGGCTATCAATGTGATACAACAGAAAGCTGAACAGGAGTTTAGTCATCATTATGCTACATAATGATGACTAAACTCGTTTATCAGGTAATGTCATTGATCATAATCATTTGGTGGATTCCTTTGGAAACTTTCGGATTTGCGATGCAATGTTAAAGGTGGTAAGAAGGTTTCCCTATAAATTTCTACAAATTATAGGGAAAAAATAGTTTTGAAGAACAAACTGTTTTATTGCCTTTCAAAATAGTTGCCTTTTACAATTTCCCATTTGTTCAAAGCAATTCTTGAAACAGTTTTTCTACTCAGAAATTCAAATCTCGGAAACATGGTTTAAGAAGCCATTAACAGCTTCTTGATGAGATGAAAATCACCCTACACATTTTTTTTGTTTCACATAGGGAAAGAAGAAAGTGTCGTTAGGCAACTAATCAGGAAAATATGGGAAATTCGACAATAATTCGATAATTTTATCTTTCAAACAATCTGCTGTTCCATGTGCTGTGTTTGAGTTTGCATTGTCGTGGTTAAGAATGATGCGGCAATTTTTGTAGTTTTTCCTAATTTCGTTAATGAGTTTAGGCAAACACATTTCTGTATATCATTCAGCGTTAATAGTTTTTTGATCCTCTAAAGCATAGGTTCCCACAGTGGTCCAGGTAGACCTCCAGGGGTCCAAAGGAGACCACATGGGGTCCACGTAGACGTGAAAAGAAAAAAAGGGTCCACAAGTTGTAAGTGGGGGTCCACTAAACATTTTCTGGTTTTCATATTAAAGAACAAACATTTTGGCTTGGATTTACCTATCAACGTAGGCAGGTAACATTCACTAGGTAGACACTCAAAAATATTCGAGACTCAGTTCAAACACAGAATGAATTGAACAATAGATAATAGTCCAAGTGTACTAGGTAAATTGAAATTAATGATGCAAAATATTAGTCGGCGTGAATTCTCCCAGTTTCCGCACTTGTCACAGATAGAATGTCTTGATGAGGATATTCAGAATTACGCTCAACATTTATATAACCTGCATGATGACTTTAAAAAAAGATTTGAAGATATTCTGATGATGGATATACCACCTCGATCATAACCCCATTTGATGAAACGGAAGAGAAGAATGTGGTTTCACAAAAGGAGCTGCTTGAGCTCAGCACCAACGTGGAACTGAAGGTGAAATTTAAAGAAGGCTATCAAACATTTTGGGTGCAAGCAGAAATCCCCGAAAAATAACCTGGGCTGTGGGAAATTGCGAGAAACATTTTGATAACGTTTCCCTCGTCATATCTTGTCAAAAGAAGTTTTAGTGCCGTTACCAACCTATTAACAAAAAAGGAGCAGATTGAACATCACATAACGGGGAGATTTGAGATTACTTCTTACAAAACTGAAGCCAAATATTGATAATTTGCTGTCAATTCATCAAGTACATTTGTCTCATTAAAAGTATAACTATTTTTTATTGTTGATTTACATTTCAGAGTTCATTGTTGATTTTTTCTCATTTGTTGATTGCTTATAATAATAAATGTTTATAATTTTGTAAAACCACAATTTAGTAAATAGGACACAAGAAAATGAGCTACTTTTTCTCCTTCTTAACATCCCCAATTTAGGATGATATTATTTAGGAATTTTGGGAATACAGTAGAAATGTAGCAGCAGGAGGTCTACCGAAAATAGTAAAACTTTGAAAGTGGTCTACGAGAAAAAAGTGTTCGGGAATCATGCTCTAAAGCGATGATTTGCGATTTGTCCTGTAACACTGAAGAAACAAGCATTTTTTATAAAGTTCGTCGTGAACTAACAAATTTCGAGGGATACTGTTCATCTAGAAACTCCCAAACAATAGATTGTTGTTCAGTTTTCGGATCATATACATATATATATATATATATATATATATATATATATATATATATATATATATATATATATATATATATAAGTTTCATCACCTATAATGGTTTTTGTTTACGGTCTTTCACGAGATTTATCCCTCACAGACGCACAACCATAAAGAAATCCTGCAAACAAATTATTAATAGTTTTCTTTGATGTTCCTTCATTACCAAAAGTTTCACGAAGCGATACTAAGCATACTTGTCAAGTGAGTTCTTTCTTAAAATCATAAAAAATCATCTAACAAAAATCTTCACGAATTAATTCCAATTTCTTCACTAACTTGTTTCTTCAGATGCATTGCAAGCAAAATACGCAGAAAATTTCTAAAATGCCAATGATTCCAAGATGGAAAAAAATGTGATTTTTACGAATATCCTGACGACAGATTTCAGTAGCTTCTTCTATTGGTCATTTGTAAAATCTTATAAATGGTAACCTACGTATCAAAAGACATAGACGATAAGTTGATAATCCATGCTGTTACAAATGCTGTTAAATCTGCAAGAGGATCATTTGCAATAATATTTCTTAAATTACCGTATAAATAATGATATTTCTTTCACGCTTGTCTTCATTCAATTGACTGTGATTTATGTTTTATCCTAAAAACGACCTCATTACTTAAGTGGTGTGTCATGACGTGTGGTTACACGAACTATTAACTGAAATGGACCCCCTTGAGATCAAAGTCAAAATTGAAGGAGTGGATCCGCTGGTGGTTCCATCTATCGGAGAAATTTAGAACAATGTCGTACATTCAAATTCGTAGTGCTCTTGTTAAACGAAAGACGCACCCAACTGACTTAAATTCGCATAGTCAACGGCGTAGCGAGTTTGGCTTGTCCAAGTGTGTTTAAGTAACAACAACAATGGAAATGGAAGATTTATCAATCTTTTCAGGGGCTGAAAAGTGGTAGGGTTAAGAATTTACATATTGCTCGACGGGACTGTGATAAGCCTATTGATACAGTATTCGGTTGATATTCAAAGGGTTCGGATCAACGCGAACAGCAATGCTATGAAAGAAGACATTACAATCGAGTTGGACTACATTCAATCGGGGAAAAAATAATTATTACACAAATAATAAATCACATGTAATGAAAATGACATTGGTATTTACTGAAAATGTCTTTGAAAACAGTCTTGAATAAAGTGAAATATTCTTAATAAAAATGTGCATGCATCTCTCATAATACAATGCAAAGTGTAAGACAAATACTTATTACACAATTCAGAGAATCATATTTATATAATTACTAATTTTACATTTATTAATTTATCTCACGGTTCGTTAATTATCACCTTTAGTTGTGGTTTGTCATTCAACGGTCATAAAATAAAATGTAATTTAAACCAGAACCTGCAGTTTAAAGTAGATTTTCAAACACTACAAAAACTCAAGCTGAAAGTGGGACTCGAACCCACGAACAATTGAACCGAACACCAGAGATCAAACTATTAAGCTACTAACAATCCAATTTCGGTGTGGTACAACCTTATAAGCACACTCACGAAAGGTAGATTTATATATCGAATGTTTAAGAATAAAGACGTTATTTAAATTCTGGTCCAAAATTGCACATATGAATTAAATGATGCAAAATAAAAATGTAGCCATAAATATCAAACCACTACAAATGAAAATAATATTTCAGTATTGATCTTTCTGAAAATTAGAAAGCCTCCGAAACAAAGAAACCCTCAACGGAATTTAATCAAAAGTTAAAGACCCTTCAAGGCACAGCATTCAAATTTCCCTTTTCTGAAATCCTATTATGCAATTTGTTTGTGTTAAGAGCCGCCAGAAGGGAACAAATGTAAAATGATGCATTATAATCTTAAAATTTCTTAAAAAAGGAAAGAATCGATATTTTGATTGTTAGTTTCCTTAGAAAATGAGTTTAATTCTATCAATGCTGAAACAAGTTTAATGCGTTTCATATTTCGTCATAAGTTTTCGGATTTGAAACTTTAATTCATTTGTTTTTCTTTCTGAAAATGCAGCTTGAGAAAATTTATTTGTGATTTTACTATGCATCATTATTTCTCTCTTTAAATGAAATCAAATTAAGCAAGATTTTTAATAAATTATATTTCATTACAGATATTTTAAATAAAGATCGAATTAATGCTTTTCAAGTTTTATTACAATTTTATAAAACAATCGCACGATTTATTGAGTGCTTATATTTATACTGGGTATGTTTGAATTCATTATATCGTTAAGGATTTTCGTAGCATTTATGCTTTTTAAGCTCCTATAATTAGCATATAATAATAAGCATATTTTCAACAATTTCATCATTAAGTATTTTATTAGTTTCATTTATCATAATAAGGTCGTATTTTGCAAAAATACTAATTCAGCCAGAACCTAAAATCTAAAATGGAACTGACAATCTTAAACGGTGGAACAAATATATTTACAGATTACTTTAAAAACTTTAAACGTTTTTCGAAAACTATAAATGTAAATTTTTAAAAAAATTAAATTTTATTATTGCTTAAATCAAACTTTTTCAACATCTATAAATTTTTGAAGACAAATTTTTAAAGATAAAAAGCTTCAAGCCATTTATTTATCAGAATTGATGAAAAATCTCACCATCAATCTCGTCTTCAGAAGAAAACAATATCTATAAGTTTTGTTTTAGATTAAACATAATCAAAAATTTTCAGATAAATGGATTATGTGAATAAGATTGATTTTTTATCACTTTGATGTATAATACGCTAACTTTTCAATACGCTAACTTTTTTTAAATTAGAAGTTGCATTGCTAAGGTAGAGATTTAGTATTCTAACATTTATTTTTTAAAGAAATGGAAAATATTTAATAGTTTACCATTTAACTATGATTGTCTTCATTTTCCTTTCATGTAATTTTTCATGAATAAATTTATTTATGGGAAAAGATATAATTTTATTTTTTTACTATTATTTCGGAGTCCGATGGTTTGGTTTAATGGTGCAAGGTCAAAACAAGACAAACTGCGCCATTTTCGGAGTCCGAAGGAAGCTGTAAGCTCTTTGAAATTTTGTAAACATGTAAATGCAAAACACGAGAACTTCTGTTGTTGTTACTAATGACACGGGGACAAGCAAAGCACGCTATTGGCTATACGAATTTAAGTCAATTGGGGCGTCTTTCGTTTAATCAGAGCACCATGAAAGTGAAAGTACGACTTTTGCTCTTTAAATCCTCCGATAGATGGCAGCGCAGAGGTTATACTCCCTTCTTCCTTCCCTTCTCCTACGGAATTCATCTGAATTTAAAAATATTTTAAATACAGAATACTTTTAAAGATTAAATTTAGATTAAATATAAAGTATGGGATGAACCTTCACTTCTAAATGCTTACTGTAAGTATTCTGAATTTAAACACATTTTAAATTCAGAAGAATTTAAACACATTTTAAATTCAGAAATTAAATTCAAATTAAATACAAAGAACGAGTTGAACCATCACTTCAAAATGAATCAGAAGAATGCTTACAGTAAGTAAGCATTCTTCTGAATTTAAATAATATTTTAAATTTAGAATATTTTCAGAGATTAAACTTAGATTAAATACAAAACACGAGTTGTGTGTGTGTGAATCTTCCTTTTTAAATGCTAACTGTGAGTATTCTTCTGAATATAAACACATTTTAATTTCAGAATACTTTCAGAGATTCTAAATGCTTACTATAAGTATGCTTCTAAATTTAATACTTTTTTTTAAATTCAGAATACTTTCAAAATTAAATTTACATTAAATACAAAGTATGAGATGAGCCTTTACTTCTAAATGATAATTGTTAGTATTCTTCTGAATTTAAACACATTTTAAATTCAGAAATTAAATTCAGATTAAATACAAAGCACGAGATGAACCTTCACTTCTAAATGCTTACTGTAAGTATTCTTCTGAATTTAAATAATATTTTAAATTTAGAATATTTTCAAAGATTAAATTCAGATTAAATACAAAGCACGAGTTGAATCTTCCTTTCTAAATGCTTACTATAAGTATTCTTCTGAATATAAACACATTTTAAATTCAGAATACTTTCAGAGATTAAATTCAGATTAACTATAAAGCACGAGATGAACCTTCGCTTCTAAATGCTTACTGTAAGTATTCTTCTGAATTTAAATATATTTTAAATTCAGAATACTTTCAAAGATTAAATTTACATTAAATACAAAGTATGAGATGAACCTTCACTTCTAAATGCTTACTGTAAGTATTCTTCTGAATTTAAACACATTTTAAATTCAGAAGAATCTAAAAACATTTTAAATTCAGAATACTTTCAGAGATTAAATTCAGATTAAATACAAAGCACGAGGTGAACCATCACTTCTAAATGCTTACTCCAAGTATTCTTCTAAATTTAAATAAATTTTTAAATGTAGAATATTTTCAGAGATTGAATTCAGATTAAATACAAAGCACGAGTTGAATCTTCCTTTCTAAATGCTAATTGCAAGTGTACTTCTGAATATAAAAATTTTAAAATCATAGAAAATCTTTCATGATTATATTCTCGGATCTATGCTAACTTTCATTCTGTCTAAAATTTATTCTACGTTAAACTATTTGATTCACATATACTAACTTAACCATTAATTTTTTTCATCTTATTCTCATCGGTGGATATCTCATTTTCGAGAGATACTCGTACTAGAGTTTTGATGCTCTCATAATGGTTTGCAGATCTTACAGCCATTTTTTTGTAAAACAGAGCAAATTTAACTGTAAATAATTTTAAATTTACTATGGTTGTTTGTTTCAGTAGCAGTTTGATATACTGCTTAAAATGGCTTTCTTATTACATCCAAATATCCATTTTCAAGGTGGCACTAGAACCCATGGGTCATTGAACAGGAAATGAAAGGATTAACCATTCAGTAAGGAATTTCACATCTACGTTGTCAAGGCTACCTCTAAGGCATCAAGTACTGGAAGATCTGCTTGGTCCTTACTTTGAAATTAGACTCTCTTCCCGATTATTCCATCTAACTATTTTTATTTTAAAATAATTGGTTGTGCCATGCATTATTAAACTGTATGTAAGAAGATGAATGTAGATATACACATTATTATTTGTAAAAAAGACAACAAATTTCAATGATATAGAACTTCTATTTCATTTACATAATGCATTATTAGAATTTTTATACAGAGATGTATGAGTTTTTCAAACTGAATTTAAACTTAATCTAATAAGATATTTTAGTAGCTAACAATAATCTTAAGAAAATTCATAAAGTTCACGAAAAAGACATTAAACTGTATAGGGACGTAAGAAAATGGAAGTTAGAATATTACAAAACAAGCCGACCGATGGCTGAGGGGTTAACGCTCCTGACTCCTGAGCTGTGGGTCCCGGGTTCGAATTTCGGCTCAGGCATGGATATTACCTTCTTTCTCTGTTCTCTGTGTTTTTCTGTCCTTTCTTCTGTGATGTTGTATGGATGTGGCCCGCCCTATAAACGGGTTTGTGGTGGTATGGTGCGGGCAACGCTACTCACCTCCGTGACTTGGTTCACAGGTGGCCGCTGGGTAACGACAAATGAGTAGCAGTTTCTAGCCTTGTTATGGCAAAGGTTTCTTCACCCAAGTGCCCACCACTGAAAAAAAATATTATAAAATAAAACATTTATTACGACATTACACATGATTAAAACAGTAACAAAGAAAATACTTAATAATAAACAAGGTTATATATTAGCAGTACGGTACAAAAAATAAACAAAATTGCTTATGAACCGGATGGTACGACTTCTATTCTTTACATCTCTCTTCCATTCTATCTCTCTTAATATTCTTATTGGACATTGAATATTTTTTGTGATTATATACGATTGATGAATTATAGAAATTATTCAAAACTGATATATCACCTTTTGTATATCTCTTGTAAACTCAAGATTCAAGATTTATTATATTTTTGTGATACAATCTGTTTTGTGAAATTTAAGGAACTTTTTACAAGTTAGGTTTGACTTCAAATCTTTCATTCAAAATCTTTCTTTAAGAAATAAATCAAAACGACGAATGAAGTTTTAACACACTGTTGTCTAAACAAAATACTAATCACTAAGAAAATCATAAAGGGCCAAAATATCGATATTTCGAATTCTTATAGCCGAATTATTCATTTTAAAACTCACAAATTTTCGTAAAAAAACAAAAGCTCAAGCTAAATTTTCAAATAATATTTAAAAATTTTGTGAAGAATAAACTTCTTATGATACAAAAATTATCATATAATTCATAAAAATATTAATAGTCTCTTCATAAAAGTATTGTTTCTCTTTACATTTAAAATTCATGATATTAATTTATTGCTCATTTTTAACGCGTATCATCATCGCGCGAATTTGATAGTTTCAACTTTATTTTTAAACGCAAATTAGTTATTCCAGTTGAGATATCAGGGCAACCTAACTTTATAACAATTCTCATTGGTTTAAAATGCCTATGACGTCAAATAACGTTTCATCTACGTAACACATAATTAATTATGACATTGTATTGAGACGGCGTCGTAAATCTAACTTGTCGACAAAATTGCTGCCTACTTTTAAATTGCATTCTTCAAGCGGCAGCAAACAAGGCGAAGTACACCATTGAATATTTGAGAATAGTGTCGAAGTTCATTTTGTTAGTAAAACGCTT
>JAJQOW010002202.1:0-22081 GCA_037975125.1 Latrodectus hesperus | reverse complement strand
CCCAGCAAACACAAAGATGCCGGGCATCCATCGGGCCGCTGCTGTCAGCCGTCTTGGCCAGCAGCGGCCCGCCGCTATTTGGCCTCGTCGGCTCCGTCAATAAAGTGGTCGTCGTCATTGCTGCTGGGCCGGCAGTACGGTCCGCTGTTGGCCCAACGCTGGGTGGCCAGCAATGCCGTATTGGCCGTGTGTGGTCCGTATAATTGCCAGCACATGCCCGTATACGGTTATCCGTCGGGCCTTTGCAGTTTGGCCGGCAGTGGCAGCTTTAACCGACGTGGAGCCAATTATAACTTTGATTTTATTTCTACAGATTAAAATGAAATATTTACCCATTTTTTAATTGCTAAGAATTTATATATTGTAAAGTTAATATTGATATATATTGGAAATGCATTAAATTGAATCTGCTTTGGTTATTTAGAGATGCCGCTCTCTTTCCATAATCGTCCCATTTTATTTCTTAAGAAATAATTATATATAAATTAAAACAATTTCAAAAATTTTAATTTTCAACTTTTATTATAATGAGCTTATGAATATTAGTTTATTTTTGTTAAAATTAATTTAAATACATATATATTAATAGTATAACATTAAATATGTTTTTATTTCTTAAGAAATAATTATATATAAATTAAAACAATTTCAAAAATTTGAATTTTCAGCTTTTACTGTAATGAGCTAGTAAATATTAGTTTATTTTTGTATAAATAAATATTTATATTAGATTTGATTCTTTTCTAAAATATTTTTTCTAATAGAATTCATTTATATGTTGATTATAATCATGTTTTACCAATTTGTTAAGATTACTTTTGAATTAGCAGTAATTATTTATTTTTATTCAATAAACATTTTAATATATCTTTGAGAAATTTTCACTTCATTGTTAACAGTTCTGTTGTTAAATTCAGCGGATGAACATATACATAAAATTCTAAGTTAATTATTTTATGATATTTGTTTTATTGTATTTTTGTAAAGCATGCAACACATTTAACTAAACACACATAAACTGAACTTTTTATATTAGATAATTTATATTATATCAATGATATTTTTATTAATGATGGCTCAGAACGAGACAGATCCTGTATAAAAATTTTTTTTATTTACAATCAAAAATCCATTCACATTATTTATTTACAGTATTTTTAATTTAAAAGTTTTCTTCTTTTGTTCCTTCCTCCTTCCCGATCTGGAGCATTTCGAAGCCATACATACTCTTCTATTTTGTGTTGCGAAATGCTAGAATATTCTCTTTGCTGTCGAACACTTACTGAAAATAAAAATCAAATTAAATTAATACAGGTAACATCAATTCAGATTACTTTTTGTTACCTGTAATAAAATAAATTCAGAATTATTTAAAAAAATAATTACAGAAAAGAGAAATCTTTAACAAAGATAATTTTTGTAGTAAATTACTTTTTTTCTGTTTGCTTTATATTTATATATGTTAATAAAATTTTTAAGAACAATACAATTTTTCACTAAGAAATAAATCAAGAATTTCTTGTTTAAATAAATGCTGGAAGTTATCCTTTTATATTGAATTGGTGCATAAGTTTTCACTTTAAATTTCAGTGATCAATATTAATTTTGTATTTTCTCTTAACAATGAAAGAAATATTTTAATATTTAAGCTCCTCCTTATTCGCTTATATTTTGGCACTATTTTCTTCTATTATAACAAGTCTAGGCTCTAAGTATTGTATAAATAGTTCGTTTACCAATAGCAAAAAATTTATGAATATCGGACTAGTTGTTGTTAGTTTTACAACAACTATGAATTCTAAGAAAAATGTCAATCTACATAGATAGTTTTAAACAAGTGAATTTTTGATATTAAAAAGGTCTTAACATTTAACAAAGTAAATTATTTTAAGAAAAATAAAATATAATAAATTGCCTCTTTATAGAAAACTCATAAATCAGAAGAAAAAAGATAACATTTCTAATATTTGTTTTTGCATATTAAAACACAACGTCAGAAAATGAATTTCCAGTTCTTACTGCAATAAGCTCATAATGAAGTCATCGAAGTGTTACAGTTCATTTTTATTAAAAAATCGAAATAAAAAATGTATTATATTTATTTGTGTATATTATATATAAATGCATGTAATTTGTCATCTTTTACAAATTTATTGCTCAGCAGATTATTTTTTTCACTAGTTATTTTTATTTGTTTTTTTAGTTAATAATGTTTCTATAAGAAATTTTCGATTCTTTGCTAAATTTTTAGTAGGAAAGTATACTTAAAAAACCAAGTAAATGATTATTTCAAAGTGCCATACTTTCGAAGAATAACATAAAAAAATATTTTCCCATTTAAAAAACATTTATATTTTAATTTATAACCAACACACAAGCCAATCATTGCAATAGTTAAAGTAACACAGTCATCAATTCAACAGTAAGGGGTTTGATTCTCATCTTAATTGTGAAATTAGTGATGGAGTACACAATTTTTACTGTAGATATTAGCCCTTGCATGCAAAATATACCAAAAAGTGACAATCTATCAACCAGTTAAAATAAATCAAAGAGAATATTGCAATAAAATTACCAAATAAAGTTTCAAGACTTTAACCTAAAGAAAAATATTTTATTCTTTTTTAAATCAATGACATTTATAATCCCTTACAAAAACAGAAACATCAGAAAATCTATGGATAGTATTCACATTTAAATATGTATAAGTTTAACCACCAAAATATTTCGTTTTTAGCTACTAAATTTAATTATTTTAATTGATTAAGTTTTTGGAAAATTTAAATACAGATACATTTAAGTACACAAATTATTTAATTTAAAATATAAATTTGAGTTGAAAATATTTTTGGCTTCAATGCACATTTATAAATTACAATTTGGAGAAACTTCATGCATAACACTTATTTTCTAGTATTTAGGTATTATTTCTCAGTATTAATTATTTGAATAAGGAGAATCCAACACAACTATTTTTAAACTTACAATATTTTACAATTAAATTTACAGTCAAAGCAAAACAAGCCAAGCACTTGAATAGGTTGTGAATGCCTATAATAATGTCAATTTTCATTCAGAATTAATAACTCATAAAAAAATTACTAATACAATCTTTTATGATGGACTCTTTTACTTAATTTTAGTTTTATCTCTTTAAAAAAGGAGGAATGGTTATTAGTAAATTATGTCCACAATAAGCATGCTTGGGAACTAAACACTGGTGTTTTGCGTTATGCTGAGCACCTAATCAGGACATGTGCTTTGCAGCCCAGGAGCTCTTGGTCAGGAAAATAGGCACTGTAGGCCTTGGCCCATGTGGTCTGTCCTGCCAGAGTTTAGTTTTATAGTTTATATTCATATTGATATTTCAATATACATACACATTATAATAAATAACATTAAGTAACAAATGAAAAATCAACATTCATCAATTCTGACAATTCTTTGATTAAAAATAGAGACAAATAATTGGGTTATATGAAAACAATTTCAGTTCAATGACTTAATAAAAATTCTAAACATCTGACTTCAAAAATGCAATGTAATGTTTTTAAGCAGAATTTTACATTTTCAAGGTTATAATAGAATGTAATTAATTTATAACATACACTTTGTATTTCATGCTTTTAAGAAATCATTTTGAACTAATAAAAAATGGTTAATAAAATATTCATCAATGATTACCAAATTATTTTTTACACACAACTACAATTACAGATAAGTAAAGTTTATAAAATCATAGTAATTAAAATTAATATTGATGCAAAATCTTATTAACATGGAAATCTTATTAACATGAAATATTAGCAAAATAGCCATCAATAATAAATATAAGCAATAATTTGTTACTTTACTTTAAAAATATTGTTGTTGTTGTTGCATGTCCCCAAAGGCCAGCAGCGCTAGACCAGGTCCATGACGTTGTACACTCTACAATAATCCAAAACCAGAAGAGGGTCGTCAAACCAAAATCCAAAACCAGAAGAGGGTCGTCAACCAAGTACTGCCTGACAAAAAAATATTACCTACATTTACTAGCTAATAGTATTTATAATTACAATTATTTGTTAATATTATTTACCATTATAATTTTTTGCAAGAATTATATTATTTACAATTATTTGTTAATACAAATAATTAAAAAAATTGTAACACAAAGAAATAAATTATCTGGCTTGTAATTACCAATGATAATGAAAAATATTAAGGAAAAATTATTTGTATTTATGGTTAGATGTGGTCATTGATCGAGACTACATATAACCAAAAATACCTATTAAAGGTCACTTTCCAGTATAATATATTTATACCAAATGTTATTGATAAAAAAAATTTCTATAACAAATTAAAGTTTTGCAAGCAGCCAGAAAAAGGATAAAACATATAAATAAAGAAGACCTAACTATTTCCTTTATGTAATTGGGCAATACTATTTTCTTTTCTAAGTTTTGATCTCATAATCATTTGCAATTCTTGTAGCTGGTCCATCATGTAGAACAGTTGTAAAACACATCCAACATGTTAATAAATGATATATTAATTTTAAAATATTAAATGCTTAACTGATAAATAAGATTAAACTTAACTTCTGTAAAATACACAAATAAAACTCACAACAAAAGAGATATCGAGAAATTAAAAACAGTTAATAAATTTAGAAATTATATATATACATATATGTAAATGTTTGGAGGATTAACCTAATTATGCTTACTATATTAAAACGATAAAATAAAATAAACATGGAGTTTACTAATGCAATATTTTAATTATTTGTTATTATTTAGAAATTGTATAATGAATTTTAGAATTAGAGGTATTTATGAAATCAAAAATAATAAACTTTTTTTTTTAACTATTTCTCATATCATACTCATTTTACTTGTATACCGTACTAATTTACTGTTTAAAATTATGTTTAAGTTCTTTATTTAACTTCAATTCCTTGAAGAGAAAAATCAAAAGTAAATAAAAATAATTCAATCTGACAATATTATATATAGGACAATATTATCATAATCAGACTTTATAAATCGGTAAAGGAAAAAAAAATTATGTTTTAATTGTATGTTTATGTGTGTATATATATAAGATTAGATATATCATTTACCCATTATCCGGTCGACTATTTACTATAACAGTAAAACCATTTACATTACTACAAAAGAATCAAGAGATCAAAATGTCAAAAGTATCATCAAATGCTTGAAATGTTAATCACTTTCTCCAAAATATAAAGGAACAAATATTCTAGTTAACTTATATTTTCATTAAAACAAATTGAAATTACTGTTAATTCATACTTCAATTTTTCCATCATAAATAAAAACATAAAATATGGTTTAAATATAATAATGTAAACACAAGAGTAACATCTGACAGCATTCTTTACATGTTACATCTGACAGCATTCTTTACATGGAAATAGTTAACATGCTACACAACTAATTTATATAATAAAAGTTGTTCCATATGAACATTTTTCATATGTGTTAATATTAATTTTCCAACCACATAATTCTAGATGTTTTTTTTATTAATTTGTGGCAATTAATCTGTCAGATTCCTATAGAAATTTTAAAATTTACTATTTTCAAGTTTATACAATTTTTCGAGTTTTAGATGCAATAATATTTCGCTAAGAAATCCACAATGATTTTAATGGTTGACAGGATTATACATAAAAACCAGGTAATATATGCAATAAAATATTTTGTAATATTATGCATTGTACAATTTTTCATTCCTTAAAACAGATCTTTGAGGAGTACACAAAATTTAAAACCACGAATCCTTATAAGACAAAATATTTCGGTCAGTAAAAATTGACTTAAAAATAATAGTAAATAAGAAAGCCTTTTAAAAATAAAATAATTAAAGTTTATATGGAATTCGCACATAATTTTTTGATCAGAAATGCTACAATATCATATATTAATTTATTGAAAGTAAACATCTAAGCGCTTTCAAATAGAATATTTTTAGACTCCATAAACTTGCTTCGTAAAAAACAAAAAATGTAATAAATACGTTTAAACTTTGTAGCAATCGAATTCGATTCAAAAAATTGAGCATTGAAAAATTTATTATACTAATTGATTAAATATAACTAATATATGGAATGAAAAAATGCTTCTGTGCATGATATATTTTTCTATTCCTCACACGGAAATGAAATTATTCTAAAACATACAATGACAAACATTTTCCAATGTTTTTCTTTTGTTGTCACGTTATCAACAGCTTATGAAATTTTCTTAACAAGTAATTAAATAATATTTCAACATAAAACAAATATATTATTCTTGCATCTCATTCATATCCTGATAAATTCTATCCTGATAAAAACAACAATAATAAATGCTTACTTACCTTATATTTCTCTTAGCTCACAGACACAACATTCCGCCATTTCACATTAATGGCTGACGCTGACTCAAGCATTTCGCAGTATCTGACGTCATACTGTCACGCGGAATACACAATAAATGTGAAAATTAGATTTCTTTCTGAAAAGTTGTTTTTAAAGAGTTTAAAAAGTAAGAAGTTAAATGAAAATTAATTAACATCACAAAAAAATAGTTATTTGGAAAAAAATAGTCTTTGCCGATAAAATAAAAAATAGCGCTACAACTAATTGTCTTAATTTTGCTGGCCAACAGCTTCAGGGCCAACAATGGCCAAAATCTGTTGGCCCACTACTTATCATCCAGCACCGGCCCGGTTCATTTTGGCCAGCACTCATCCGTGGCCGTAATGGCCGGAGCTGGGCCATCAAACAACCAAGAGCGGCTGGCCGTGGCCAACAGAAAACCGGCTTGGCCAGCAGCGGCCCGGATTTTTGCCGGCAGTTTGTGTTTGCTGGGAAGCTTCTCTATGGTATTAATGGAAATGAATCAGCAATAAGACAAAAACTTAGTATTTAATTACATTTGAATAACACAAGCTTTTTAGATAAAAAAACTGTCCATTTTTATTTAATCACTGCACTTTTTCTAATCTAAAAAAGTTATAATCAGTTTAAAAAAAGAACTTAAAATAACCTGTATTCTAAATTTTTATTTTAAGAACAACACACATATATTTACCTAAAAGCAAGACAATAAATTAATTTAGCTTGAAAAAATATCATTGCCTGAATATAAAGTATTTTGCAAATTATTATTAACTAGTTAGTGCTCAAACTGGTACTAAATTTTTATGTACATATATGAATATGTTGACGGCTATAATTAAAAAATATTAACAAAAATTTAAAGTTAGAAACAAAGAATAAAGTAATAGATTTTATACATTTAAGAATATAGGTATTTGTATCTTTAATTAAAGTAGTGAAACGTAAACTTGAACAAAAAATGATTAGAAATATATAAATATAATATATATATGAGGAAAATGTAAAAATATTCTTGCAATATTTCTATGTAGTAAATCACATAATGAGTGGCTGTACTTTAGTAAATGAAAAGTTGATAACATTTTATTACTTACGAAATTAACTTTAAGCTATTGCTGAAAAACATTGCTTGAAAATTGAAGGAAATGAATTTTAATTTAAAAACAGATGGCATTTTTAATTAAAATCTATAAATTATGGTTATATAGTTATAATTTATGCAAAGCTATTAAATGAATATGAAACATATATTTTTATACGAAGAAAAAAATTGTAAATCTAAAGAAATGCAACGAAAACTTTTACAATTTGGGAAACCATTTCCAAATAGACAATACGTTTAATTTAATTTAATGTTTTTATCTAAATGAAAAATAGTATTAGATTTTCTATCAATTTTAAATTAAACTAACTGTAGCTTTAGAATATTATGAACAGTTATTCAAATCAAGACAAAATGAATAGATGCACTATCTATTTATACAAATATTAATCTTCCATTAATTATATTATAAATATATTGGACAAATGATTATTATGCAAGTAAGCAAAGAAAATTTAATGAATTTAACACGTTTATTGTCATCTTTAAAATCTAGGAGGGTATACATATTTTAAAATTTCATAAGATTAAAATTTATCTACTTAATATTGTTAAGCAGGTAAAATAATTTATTTTAGTCCCAATAATACTTAAAATGTTCTCTGGTATAAATATTTAATTCAAATTCCAAGTAATTTCCATGATTTGTAAGGATTAATAATATGCTAAAAGATTGTGAAAAAGTTTTAAATAAGTAAATTAAGTAAAGTAAGTTAATTAAATCTAATTTTTATATCGAAATAATTTTTTGCGGATTATATAGGAATTTGTAATACCTATTCCAAGTTTAGAATACAAAGCCCCAAATGTGTAAAGTGCACATAAAGCAGCATTTTAAAACTATAATTTTATTTAAAATTTAATTATTTTTGAAATTTCGTCCATATTTCTGGGACATTGCTTATGAATTATAGAATATTAAACACATATTATCACAGAAATACATGTAATAACATTTAATAGAAAAAAGCTTTTTTTCACTTAAGCAGTAGATGCATTTTTGATATCAATAAATTTGTGGTCAATGAAGAAATTTAAATTTCATTATTTTTATTTTGGTAAATATATAACATTAGTGAGGGAAAAATCACCAATGTTTGAATGTCTTAGAATATAAAATTAAATTATTTTATGTAAAAGTTATTTTGTAAGATTTATTCTTTGAGAAAAATTATAATTGAAATTTCGTTAGCACTTCATTTGGGCAAACATAAAAAAATTTAATGCTTTGTTTTCATAAGTATTTAGTTCAAAATACGAAGCATACGGAAACTAAAAATGTGAAAATTATATTTTAAATTAAATTGCTCATAAAACAATTAACAAAAATTCTCAGAAATTTAGGATACATTCTTATTTTATTTATTTTCTACAAAAACAATTTATATTTAATAATTTATTATTTGATATTTTACAAACAGGACGTTCTTTTAAAATCTAATCTATATGACGAAGCAATATTTCCTCTCCACACTTATTAAATATATATATATTAAAATAAAATATTTATGTATTAAATAAAGATGGGAGAACATTACTGTTTTTAATATTAAACATGTTTGTTTAAATGGGAAAGTAGTTTATTTTCGTTATTAAAAAATTTAAATATTTTGCCAAAAGTGAAAAATTTTCAATTAATTTTGTAATTTACTACAGAGCATTTCTTAATACAAAATGTCAAATGAAGTGTTTTTGAAAATACTGTTGTTTACCTCAAAAATGATTTTATTTAAATTCCATATATAAAAAACTTATCTTTCATTAACTTAACTTTTACAAAATACTTGTGATATTTTTTATTAGTTTCGTAATAAATAAAATAGGTTTTTACTTTAATAATCATTGAAAATTGTAGCGAAAGTCACTGCAACAAATAAAATTTTTAATTTTTTTTTAATTAATAATATCAGATTTTTCGTAATTTACTAATTTCCTAGTACAAGGATTTCATAATTACTTAAAACTTTCTACAAAATAAAAATCATATTATTTGTTTATTTTGAACAAGTCATAAAATAACCTTTTCTTAAGCAGCAATATTTTAATGATTACTTTGAAATAAATGTTTTTGTTGATAAATTCATGGTTAATTCTCTTGAATATTTATACATGAAAAAAATTTATGATTTGTTTCACAAATGGAATTTTTTTAAGTTATAATTGAATTTTCAAAATGAAAACATTAGTTCTAGTTTGGTAAGTGCTTAAATAAATTTTAATAACCGGACTTATATGCATATAAAATCAAAAATTTTCATATATTTTTAATGCTTAATTTTATAAGAACTAAACAGTAAAAAATTATTCATGAGTCAGATAATTTTAGCATAATTAATAATTAGACTCAATTCTGTGACTTCTTACACCTAGAAAAATAAATAAATAAATAATACCTATTATAATTTAAAAATTGTGAGATTTTGGAATAAATGATATTTAAGCATTGATTATGCCAACAACAGTAGCATTTTGATTCAAATTTTTCTACAACAATTTAAATTTCCTTCCAATTTTACTGAATAAGAAAACGTTTAAAAAATAAAATTTTAAGGCCATTTTCTATACACTGCTGGCCATTCAAATTGCAACACCAAGAAAGACAAGAGATATCACAACAAAATTTATTTTGTAGATAACATGTTGAAATAATTTCATAGCATTCTACTGCGAATTTCAAAACTTTCCTATATTTGAAATATGCAATTTCAATGAGTATTTTCAAAACTATTGTGATCTTATTTTAAAATATTTTTAAAAATATAAAGAAAATAAAAGCATTTTTTAAATTTTTTAAAAATGATTTATGCTACAAAGGAATAATGCATATCAAAAAAATTCTACTACAAATCGAAAATATACATTTTATTAAAAAATAAGCTACGGATTACTGCAAATTTTTAATCCTGTTAAACTATTATCTGTAACAATGGAATTAAATTTATAAAATTTGGTTACAATTATAATGATATAATTAAGTGATATAAAGCATGGAATAATTTTACTAATTGTGAGAACAATTTGAGAATTGAGATTTGTGAAAATTATGAAATTTGCGATGAATTTGATTCTAATCTTAAAAATTGCATATCAGCAAAAAGAGAGACATTTTTACACCCGCTAAATGAGTATAACATACGAAAAACTAAAAAAAATATTGAAAAACAAAGAGTTAGACTTTTTAATGTTCTGATTAGATATTATTATCAAATGTAATTTGGATTTCATTTTCATAAGCAGAATTTGTCACAAAATAAAATTAAATTAAATGTACGTGAAAGCTAAATAACAATTTCCATATCAAACAAAATACAAATTATACTTATCTCATTATATAGAATATCAAATTCTGCCTCATTAAATGCCAAAAAGAGTAAATTTGGCAAAAAACATCAGTTATTAAGTAATATTTATACAAACAGCGCGTTACGAATTGTATAATTTATTAAATACAAATATATACTTCGGAACTCATCTTCGATCTTGTTTTATTTTGGTTAAATGTTCCTGACAATGTTGCTGATATGTTGTATCTGAATGTAATAACAATTTATCTTGAATAGAAAAATAAAAAAATACTCTACAGATCTTTCCAAACATTAATTACGCTGGAAAATAACATCACATCTGTTGATTGACATGAGCTTATTGGATTTGGAACTTGTTATTTTTCCTTTATTTTTTCTGGTTCACATTTTTTGATTTCAAAGACTTGTTATCAAATACGAGTATTACAGGCTGATAAGAAGAATATATAAATCAAAGTAATATACATTGTCTTGTCTGTCAATTGAAGCCTATCACAAATATGGATAATAAACTGCTGAAACTTAAAAATTAATTTTTTTATGTTTTTCATATTTAATATTATTCATAACTTTATTTCACACAATATTAATATTTCAACAAATTTCATATACTACAGTAATTATTTAACTCATCATTTGTATTATGTCATTACATAACTGAATATTGGAGAAACATATAGTAAAATTAACATTATTAAAATTAATAGTTAATATTTATTCCGAAAAGCGAGTTTATTTTTAAAATTTGTCTTTTGTGTTATAATACATAGAATATACGAAGTTCTTGATTATAATAAACTTACACCAATATTTTACGTAATATAATGTAGTTAATTCTTATGTTTGACTCAATAAATATTACTTATAATAAAACTAAATCAAACTAGAAAGCTTATAAAAGAAGCTTAAATTTCATAATGAAAATTTAATGACATGCAAAAGTTAAGGGGAAAATCAAAATGTTGATTTGAAGAATAAATGATTTGCATTTCTTAATTTATTTATTTAAAATTTTATAAAACTTTTACTCAATAAAAAATACTACATAATTTTTCAATCATATATGTTTACTATGAAAATAGTATTTTATCTAAAAAAAACATAGCTGTGATTTATACATAAGGAATTTCTTTTTTGGTTCTGAGCTTTATGCATAAGTTAGTTTTATAGATATATGATATATTTGAGTAAATGACATGTATAAGCTCTACGATAAATTTGATTTTTGTCGCATACACTTTCCAAGGAGTGTAAGATTTCAATTATGAGTCAAATAATAAAAATGAAACCCTGTAGTCTCTTTTCTCAGTCGAGTTCTTAAAATTGAAAAAATTTCCAGATTTTGTGCAATTTTCTTAGCAACTGTGCCAAATTTCTTGTAAAAATAAAAAACAAAAACAAAATGAGAAATATTACACAGTTTATAAGTTTTTGCATTGTATACTTAACAAAATATGCAAGTTTTCAAACTAAAGAGTCATTTAATCGAAATTTAAGAGCCATTTAAGAATGAGAACATTAAAGTTCTCAATTCTCACATTTAGGCTTGATCCCACTTTCAAAAAATCTTACTTTAGACTAGTTTCTCTTTAACGATGAATAATTAATATTACACTTCAATTAAATTCAACATGTCCCACACTCTAAAATCTTATATGCAAATATTTCTTAATGTATTCGTTAATTATTGAACAATTACTTTCTCTGTGCATGCTTGGAATTTACATTCAAAATATTAAGGAAGAAAATTACACTTTTTAAAAAAATTTTAATTCTGTTTTTGGAAAAAACAACTTTAGACTTTTAAGGAATAAGTTATTATTCTCACAAACTATTATTTAAATTAAAAGTCATAGCAAAATATAAGTTTTATGAGACTCGATAAACTTCAGTGGATGTTAAAGTTTGATTCTGTGAAATATACACTAATTCGTTTAAAACGTATTGCATAAGGAATTATTCGAATGAGAGTTATTTTCATATATATATTTTCATTCATTTTAACTGAATTCCATAAAATATTTTAGAAAGTATTGATAATTTATTGATCGAATATTTTATCAATAATATGTATTGAAATAATTTATTCTTTTCTGATTTAATAAATTACCTTCATAAACTTAACGTTTGATTGCATTATTTTATGTTCAACATCATTTTGTCATTAATTTGCTATTTAACCATTAACATTGATTGCATCTATAAAGATTGGTCCACTGAGAAACAAATGATGGTAAAATATAGAAATAAAATAATGTATACAATATTAGATAATTATTGTTAAAGCTACTAAATTAAATGTTTACCTTATTTTAGTTTCTACAGAAGTTTATATAGGAATAATACTAAACTTCTAGAGAAACTAAAAATTCTAAAACAGTATGAGAGTTAAAAAATAGTATTTTCGGATAAACTTAAAGAATTTATTGGCTTATACTTTCTCTCATTATTTTTCTAAGTAATCCTATACTAGCTTATTTTCATGAATACTGAAAAAGAAAGCATTCGTTTTGCTGCATACATTAATCATAAATCACTGTCTATTTGGTCTTAAACCAAATATTTTTACTGTCGTAACAATAATTCATTGCTTCTTTTGAAATCAAAAATCCAACATGAAAAAACCCTTATCATCTGAAAATATATTCTTCAGTCTGGATGCACACCATACTTTAAGAACTTTCTAAGAAGTTTTTAATGAAAACATAAAAAATAAAATGGAGACATTTCCAAATTTCTTTTCCAAAAGTCTAGCTAATAATATCTTTATTTTAAGAAAAAAAATGCTGTATTTTACAAAGTTTTTGAAAAAATTCTCCCTTTTATTCCTTTCTTTTGAATAATTTGAATGATATGAAGTAATTAATGTGTGCAAAACAATATAATAAGAGTTTCCTGTGAAAAAACTCATTCTTTTTGAAAGACATTTTAGGAATAAAAGATGCAAATCTATGCGTTTCTATTTTTACCTGAAAGTAACTTAAGCTAAAATAAGTATTTATTTCCACATTCTTTAGGTTTAAATTTTGTTATAATAATTAGAGAGGAAAATTTTATGAATATTAAGTAGGTATTACTTAGTAATTTTCCATGAATATTTACATTATAATTACATTACTTGAGCCTGCTCAGCAGTCATTGAATAAAAAAAATAAATAAATAAAAAACAGTTATAGATTAAGAAGAAAGTTAATATATTTATTGGATAGTGTTTATTGATTTAGTAAAATTTCAATCATAAATTTTGTTTTTTCAATCAAAAACAATGTTAAATGAAGATAAATTTTTTAAGATGTATTATTACTACTTTGTCAAAAATGTATACATTATTTTAAAAAATCTAGTTAATATAAATTGATACACTCTAGACATGTGTATAACACTTCTATGCATTAAGATTTTAAGAGTGTGAGAGCAGTTTCCTCTATAAATTTGACTCTCTTATTTCCTATCTTATCATGTGATTGGTGAAGTTTTTTAAACTTTAAACACACTGATTCAACACAAGGGATAAATGATCCTGTTCTACATCCAGAAATTTAATACAAACTGTTGAATGAAAATTCAGAGAGTTAATCATTCAACTGCATTGTCAGAGATCAGTCACTTCAAAAGGAAAATAGTTAAATTATTTTTACAGCAGTGCATTCAGTTCAAATCATTTGGAGAGAAGAGCTAAGATTATATTACCTTTCTTTTTCACATAATATGAGTCTTTGTTTACAATAATTTTAAAAGTCCGATCATACAAAATTAAAACTGCTTAAGATATTTGCGATATAAGCAGAATTTTCAAAAATGATTTCATATAATTTTTTATTAAAATAATAAGATTTAACTTCACAAAATAGAAAATAAATTTAATTGATAGTTATTTAATTTTTTGTAATTGATAAGTATTAATTAATAATTATTTAAAAAATTAGCTAAATCGTATTAATATTTTAAAATTTCATAAGCATTAGTTAAAAAAATAAGCATTATTTTTGAAAATAAAAATAGAATACGCTATATTTTAGTTTTATTCTCAAAATATTTTTCCATGGTAATTTGCCATAATCTTTAATTTCGGGTTGATTAGTAAAAATTTAAAGAAAACACATACATTTCCTAGTTCCTTTTTAATAAATATTTCCTAATGACTTTGAAATTTAAGTATTGAAAGTCACTGTATATTATGTAGAATAATATTTTCGTGTTCTTTGAACGAATCTCCATGACTATTTTCTCCCTTAGAAAAGGTAATTCTATGAATTGTAATGGAATTTATAACACTATTCTGATAACACACGACGCTTTTCTTCCCCACACTCCTTTTACCATTTTTTTCAATAACTTCCTGAAACACTCTTACTTTTTTATTGTCTGAACATTGTCATGATTATCCTCTACCTTAAAGAAGACTGGGATAGCACATAATATTTACCTAATTCTGAAAAATCTTTCTTTCTACTACAGAAAAAAAAATTAAAAAAATAGTTAATAAAAAGTTTCTTCTTAAAACAAACCCACTTGCCTTATTCTCAAAAGAATGACTTTGTATAATGTAGATCAGCTGATGATGCAGTCATTATTCTCATTAGATTTATAAACCAACCTCTAAAACTAAATTTAACTATAATAAAAATTGGCATTCAAGACGATAAGACTATTTCCACTATCGACCACTTTAACTTTAAAGCCATCCTTTTTGCAGCCAACTATTCATCCAATAGTATAAATCTTTTACATCGTTTGATTGACAGAAAAAAATTTGCTTCTAACCAATGCTGGCACTTCAATTAGTAATTAGAACATTGGCAGTCCCACGATTCATGTCTTATTGCTGATCAACTCCTTAAAGTGAAACAGAATGCCATACACATATTATATTATACCTGAAACTTTCAGCCATATTATGAGCTTCAAAGCTATCCAAATTAAGAAGTTAAAAAAACCACAATGCTCGACATTGGAAATTAAAAAACAAGAAACAGTTGAAAAAATACGGATGGCGTCCTAAAGAATGGCTCGCCATTCAATGTCAACTATTTGCCAAAGTACGTCTGCTGAAAGAGGCAGTGGAAGGGTCTGCAAATGGTTTTCAATCATATCCACACAGTGTTCGATTGGCGAGAGACCTGTGAAGCACGGTGATCAGGGAAGCAGCGCTGTACTTCTTGCAGGGGCATGTTGACTGGTCTGAGCAATATGTTGTTGAGGATATCTTGATGATTATCTCAAGAGCAGTTGGCAGAGGAGTGTTGGTAAAGGAGTGTTACCGGTCACAGCACATAAGTCACGTAAATTTGGACTGTCATAGTGTTGTGAATACAAACTTGAGGTGGCATGACATTGTACGTAAAAAGCGCACAAAACATTA
This sequence comes from Latrodectus hesperus, assembly GCA_037975125.1. Taxonomy (NCBI): domain Eukaryota; kingdom Metazoa; phylum Arthropoda; class Arachnida; order Araneae; family Theridiidae; genus Latrodectus; species Latrodectus hesperus. The sequence continues at coordinate 5,915 of JAJQOW010002202.1, read as the reverse complement.
TGATGCTTTATCGAACAGTGAGGCGTTCCACAATTGATTAACGCCACACTCGTAAGCGGTGACTATCACTGAAGAAAAAGAAGCTTGACTCACCTGAGAATATGATTATGTGCCACTCCGTCGTATACATCGCTCTAAACCTTCACCATTCCTGATGATGGCGTTTTTGCTGTGGGGTCAACGGTAGTATTCATAACGGAGGCCATGAGCGCAGGCATTAGCAACCAATCGAGGACAAATGATTCTGCTCTGAATGGGAGCATCCAGAGTGTCTTGCACGTGCTATGTGGGGCTGCCATCGTCTCTCGTCGTTTGTATCAATCATGTGTGCTGACGTCACTCTGCTGCACTGACATCCCGCAAACGTTACACATCTCCTTCTTTCAACCATCTGTGCACTGTGGACGTGTCCAGGTGTCTTTCAACTGTGATTTACTTGTAAACATGACAACAAGTTAATTCACTGTGATTTGTGAATTAACTTGTCCTTCTTAATCCATCACCATGCTCATTCGTAAACTAGTCTAGCAGCTTGAACTGTCTCCGTCAACGATGACGTTGCATTCTCTTCAGTCACAGGCGTCCTTTGATACAAGAACAAAACTATTTTCTAAGCAGCAAAGGTGCTCGATTATTGACCACTCTTAGACCGTGGGCTGAAACCAGTAAGGGGCTTAAAAATTGAGTTTTGTACCACTTCTTTGGGGGCAATTTAAAAACATAAAATTATGCTCGATTTATATGTTGAAAACGTAAATGCAAAAAGTTCTAGAAGAAATAGTTGCTCCTTTTTTTATAAATAACAAAAATTCAATGCACTTTTTTCATTGTGCCTTTGAAAACACCCGCATTATTACATATTCATTCAGCAAATCACATGCGAGTATTTCACTTTTGTTTATTTACTTCTCGATGGAAATACAATGTACACCGTAACACTATATGTAATACAATAATGATCAATTTTTCCATAATCATAAATATTAGGATTATATTATTTCACTACAAATCATAATAAAAATATAAACATAGAATTAAGTACTGGATAAATAAAATGTACATTTTAGCCCAAAACAAAACTAAAAACAAACACAAAAAACACTGCAATAAATAAGTTATCAAATATTCACAAGTAGATAAAATGATATATAAAAATTCTATTGTAGCTTTAGAATCATACTTTTAAATTAAATATTTATGAAAAAAATAGAATTTATTTATCACATCATTATTTTAACTGATATTCACAATGCTAATTTTTACTATAAAATATAAATTGATAAATTACATTGGAATTGAAGTTTCAATAAATAATGCATAATGACCAAACTTCATTGTTTTCTATTCTAGTAGCTACATGTTAAAATAAGATAGGACAAATTCATACAAATAATCTTTATAGTAATAAAGAAGATGCCAGAAAACATTTCAATGTTAATTTCTAAAATTATAAGATTGAATCAATGCTGTTCAGCAAAATATAGAATATCATGGATTTAATAATCCAAATCAAGAAATATATTTTTTTTTACTTAATTTATATATCAACATGATTGACACTCTACAATAGAATAAATATAAGTAATCAATAATTTAATAACTGATTAAACATTAGGTAAATAATTTTATAAATATTTTTAAAGTGAAGGAGAAAATATACAGTATTGAAATGCAGACACAATATTTATCCCAAAATTATGCAAGTTTACTTCAATATAATATTCAACTTTCCAAAATAATGATAATTTTGACTAACACAGTTACATTTATATGATAAACACATTATTTTAAATTATAAATTATTTCAATATGCATTTTACTATAAAAAGTAATTTACTATTAAACAAATAAATATACAGCATTTGAAAATCATTGATTAAAATACTGAAATTTTATGTACTTACAGAAATAATTTTTATTTCTTGAATAAAAAGAAAAAAATCTCAATGGCAAAACACAATTTTAATCAAGATTACCTCCCTCAAAATCCATATCAGCTTCTAGTTGACAATTATTGCATCCATAATAAACACAAATTTCAGTACATTGCACTTTAGAACGGTAGCATGAACATAATGCTACAACACGAGCAGTCTTTTTATATTTACAGAATATGTGCTCTATGATACTGGAAGGAACAGCTTCTAATGACATCCAATCAATGTATAATACATTGTCTCTTATATTCCACCCATGACCAGTTGGAGATGGCTCGCCGATTTTTTCAAAAAGACTTCTGCGAAATATAGCAGTTTGATAGTTTGCACGTAAAGTATGTTTTATTAGAGAATCCTTATTTGGTGGTAGCATGCTATCTGTCACATACCCTAACCGCAACCAATCATATCTGCATTTATCAATGTCGCTGCAGTTAGGTTGCCCATAAAGTTCACATGTAAATTCTTCCAATTTTTCTCTAATATCAGTTTTTAGATTCCATGACTTACCTAGATTTTTAAAAGCTAATGTATAGGCTTCTGATTTCGATCATGTTTTTCAATGATTTTACTTAACTTTTTCCACGAAATGAACTTACAGAATCACAACCGGTAAATACATGTAAAGCTATCAAAGCACCAGAAACATTAGTTCCTAAATTTTCACAAATTAAATTTATATTTAAAAATTTCAATTCATATGTTGTTCCTGAGGAAAAAAACAATTGGGAATTTATGTTTTGAGCCAAGGAAATACCTAATATGAATACATCAGTATCAGAACTTTTAATTATGATATTTTTATGTGAGACTGAAGCATGAGCAACATGTAAAAATAAACGTGTATCAGCTCCTCGTGGTCACATTCTAATTCAGGAACACTTTCTACAACTAGTGTCCCAGCATCATTATACATTTCATGACAATTGTCATGATGTGTGACAAAAATTATAATGTCCTCAAATAAATTTGGATTTTGATTTTTCCAAAACTGAAAAAGAAATTCAACCAATCCTTCTTTATTGACCCCAGAAGCTAAAATTTTTTTCATTTGCTTAGGAAGTTTTTGAGTATGATGGCCAATTTTAACAATTTGTATACCAGATAATGACCTACAGGCATGCTCGGGAGATTTAATACTGATGATAGGATACCGGTCAGATACAAAATCTACACGATTACATTTGAAAGTTTTTGCTAGATTGATGATAAATTTTAATATATATGATGCATAATCTCCAAATGAATTACCAGTATGCTGCAGCTGCTGAATTAAAGCCATGGCATCTACAATTAAAGCTGATTCAGAAGCAATTACATCTAAGTTTCTTAAATCAACTTCAGAACCTTTCTCCAAATAATGCATTAAAGTTACTTTATTGGTTCTCATTTTGGTTCCATCATGATTAGCCAGTGCTATAGGAACAGAATTTAATGAATATTTCCTTAAATCCTGCAAATTTAAATTTTGTATTTTAGAAATCATTAAGATTCGTCTAAACAAATACTGATTCTTCCTTAGAGCAATGCTTTCATTTTCAGTTTTTAATGGAACAGTTTTTCCTGTATTGGTAAAGGTTTTAAGTTTCAAACACTTAATGGGAGAAAAAAAATCAATACTGCTATTTTCACATTGTCTATCTTTGAGAAATGTCATAAAACTCTTATTTCCAATCTCGAAAGCTTTCCTCATGTCCATTGTCACATTTTCCGGAGCAACATTACCAGAAACTATGTTCCATAGAAAATTGCAGTCATTGTCATTTTTAAATGGATTGTTCATGGAACTAATAGTTTCATCCTGCTTTATGCGAGAAGAATCCAATTCCTTTATTTTACGATTGGTAATATGTTTCCCGGCCATTTTTTCACATGCAACAGAAATATCAGCCCTCAAGTGATTGGAAATTATCCATTGATGCACTGCACCTTTATTAACAGTTATTCCTGTTAATCCACCTTTGGTTTTTGTATCTCTGTTGCAAGTTTGCTCAATAACTTGATCACATGCAGTCTTGGAAAAACTATAATGATCTTGTTGCTGAACAGAAAATTTGCCTATCATAAATTCAGCATGTATATCAGGATGAGTGTCTTTCAGATTTATCATCTCGCACCAGTATATGGACTAATAACGAGAATAATTAATTCGATCATAAGCAAAAAACCATGGTAGCATTGATCGTATCGCAGATAAATGAAGTTCCCAATTACCTTCTCTAGCTGCTCGAATAAATAATAATAGCATCTCTACGATTTCAATATACGAACTCCATAACTCAAATGTTAAACAAGAAGAATTTTTTACTGTGATATATTCATGGTACATTTTTAAAAGTTTCTGGATATGCTCATTTGCAATAACTTCAGTTACAGATGCTGTTGGAAATGACAAGCAGGAATTCCCAATAACTTCTTTAGATTTTAAGGAATTAGCATGGTCTTCTAGAAAAACTTTAAAGCGCAGTCTTTGAAAAGCTTCACACAATAGTTTATGGGCACGTATGCTTCTCTTAGAATGATGTCCATTTAAAACTCGATTAATTGAATTTTGGGCCACAACACCAGATTGAATTAGTAAGTCTTGCAAGCCAGCATCCCAAAAACGTTTCTCAATGACAGCTAAGAATGCAACTGCTGTATGAAATTCAACCATGCGAATTACTAACCTTTTTTTGAATTGGTCATTTTGCCATTTAATTTGTTGTGCTTTAGAATATATAGCTTGATCCATGACTAAAACTAAATTTTCAATATTCAATTCATCAGCTATTTGCATACTACGATGCAAAATAGTGTTTACAGTTGACATTTGTGTTGGATTTGCATCTAAGATTGGGAAATAACCAATTTTAGTTTTACATGGCATTTCAACAGAATTAAAAATAGTAACATTATAATCTGTCCAACCTGGAAGTACATCCTTTGATAAGGTTTTAGACAAATAAAAAATGTCATCAATAATCCAGGAAGGATTCTGTTGAGTTCTATTTTCTTCTTCTGTAACTAAAGGTAGTGTTTTATATATAGATGGACCATATTTTTTTACCAGTAAAATATTCCAATTTTGCCGCAGGTGGGTTTAAAGTACGTTTCTTAAACTTTTTCCGAAAGTCGGATATGTTAGTTTCAGGCAGTGTAACTCTTTTCTTCGGCATATCCTCCCATTGTAAAATAATACCATTAGTATTATGGGTTGTACCTGAACCTGTTGAAGCTTCCTCTACAAAATCATTATTATCCCACACTAAAGTAGTAAAAATGCCTTTTTGGAAACCATCTGGCAAAAGGCATCTGACGATACCTCACCTTATATATTATCCAACCCAAGCTTTTCACATCATTTGAATAACACGTTAAGGTGCGTCTACCCTAAAGTTATTTTCTGGCCCCTGCTACTTGATGCTACATTTTCAATGTCTGGCAGTATAAATCATATGGGCTAACATGTGAGGTTACGTAAGCAAATATAATTTTCATTGATGTTCATGACCTTTTAAGTAATAGAACTATTCTTGTAAATAAAAAATGCTTGTTGACTCACTTACATAGTGTATATATATATATATATATATATATATATATATATATATATATATATATATATATATATATATATATATATATATATATATATATATATATATATATATATATATATATATATATATCATTGGTCCTTATGAAAATAACGAAATCTAATAATATTTAATACTTTTCATTGTTTACTATAGTAATTTTTGTGTATGCTTTGACTTTGTATTCATAAAAAAATGACTTAATTTTTCTATAAAAATTAGTTATAGCAAACCAAAGAATTTATACAATTTATTTTAAGTGTTTATTAATGCTGTCAATATTTTAAGGTACATATAGGTTTTTTTCATTTTACATAATATAGTAGCTAATTATCAAGTTAATAAGAAATTAAAAAAATTAATACCAGATTCATTCCTTTTAAATTTTGGAAGAAAAAGA
>JAJQOW010002201.1:0-22088 GCA_037975125.1 Latrodectus hesperus | reverse complement strand
ATGATCGAAGTTGATAGACATAAATACAATCGCAGTATCGCCCAGAAACTGAAGATTTGCACGAAGCAATTTAAACCATTTAAACAAAATGACTAACAACGCACTAAACTGCAAATGATGCAAAAATAATGGATCTCATTTTTCCCAATTTATTATTCAGTACTATGGCTTAAAATAAAATAATTTTACAATGCAAAATCCATAACTTAATTATTAAATACATTTCTCTACTATAATGGAAAATAATAATTTTAAATTTACCTAATTAAAGTAGAATGAGACCTCCAGAGTTATAAAAACCAAAATTCTAGGCGTTTACATTGTGTATATATATATATATATATATATATATATATATATATATATATATATATATATATATATATATATATATATATATATATATATATATATATATATATATATATATATATATATATATATATATATATATATATATATATATATATATATATATATATATATATATATATATATATATATATATATATATATATATATATATATATATATATATATATATATATATATATATATATATATTGAATAGTGTATTTAATAAAATTATTAATAAGCAAAATTTCTCTTTAAATATATTTATATACTATATAAATGTGTAGATATATGCATGTACATATTAAAATCATATCATTAAATTCAAGATTACTTATCATTATTACATTCCTTATTTTATTATAGATTTTAAAAATATATTCATTTATCAAATATTCATCGAACATTTTCATTGCGATCATCCCATATTGAAATGAGTTTTTACATAAATAGAAAAAAGCATTTTATCTCATTTTACGACATTCAAGCGAACACATTCCTCAGTTTATGACATATTTTACCTTTCATGCCAATGATAGTGAATCAAGTGAAATGTATTCTTTTTCCTACTTCTCTCCTGCTTTCATTCGATAAAATTTTATAGTTTGTTGTTGTGTCGTAAAGGAACAATGAAAGATTCAAAAGCTGATCCAGATGAATAACTTTTCGCATGATTTTTTTTAAAAACTCATCAGAAGAAAATAGATTTGGAAGATATTATAATATATTAAGGCATTAAAAGTTTGATGTAAACGCGTCAGGGAATTTCAAAGGAGCACCATTAAAATAAGGTTTGGCATCCATAATGGGTAATTAAAAAGATACTTCTGTATCAGCGAAAGCGATGTGCAAAGCTTTATGTGGGACATTAAATGTTTGCCATGGTATTTGGTTGTGAAGCATAAAATTCTTTCGAAAAGGAATTTTTCTTTTATGACAATGTAATGTTTTTAAATACCTGCGTTAAAGTATGAGATATGTAACCTATGGATAGGTATAATACATTTAATTTAAGTAAATCCTAGAATAATTCAGCTAAAAATGCAAGAATAATTAAAATATAATTTTTATAATTCAAAATATGGAATTTAAATACATATAATTTTCCTTAATGTCTTAAGGCGAAAGTTTTGTTAAAAACAAAGTCATTAAAAATGTAATTGAATGGAGGAAAATGGAAAGAAATTGTAATTTATTTTTAGCACTCAATTAAATATTTAAGGAATATCTACATTCAAATCGACAAATTTTATCAAACTGTATGTGAGGAAATTATAAGTTTTAAGTAGTTCAAGCAAATATAAATAAAATTAAGTTATAAATGGTTAGGAGATGACATATCTGAATTTAAAATATAATTAGAATTTTTTTAAATGTGTTATTTCAGTTTTAAGCATGTTTTCCATAACAAGAATACTAATAAATGAAAGTTTCTATTGTATTAATACAAATATGTTTAATATAATCAAAGTTGCACCATACTTAGCTAAAAATTAAGCTAGATACACATGTTTCATTATGGTCCAAATATAAAAATTGTGTACATAATTATTTTATTTCAACATTAATACTATCTAAAATTATATCTATATTGTACCACACTTCTGGTTTCGTGTTGGGTGAGAGTCAATAAAACAATCTCTTAAATCACAATACTTTTATTCGTAACAAGTTCAACAAGACACAGAAAATTCCAGCTCTAGAAATCACACAATTACGCAGCTTCAACTCAGCTAATACAATAGACAACAGCTTCCAAACACATTGTCTCTAAACCTTCAGACAAACAACAGCTTGTATGCATTAAACTAGTTTTCAAGACTGATTGTCTTCACTAACCCTTTTATGCTTACGTTACATGATTTATATCTAACTTGGCGAAAAGATTTAAGAATTTCGCCAAGTTTCTGGATTCGTCCTATCTATCTCACTTAATATTAGTCCTAGAGATTGGGTGATGAAATTCTCCTGAAGAATTTATTTCTCGCCAGACTCTCCAGGAATCTCACCAAAGGTCACCATGAATTTTGCCAAATTAAATAACGCAATGTTTTGCGCAATATCTGAATATTTCTGATCTGTCTGAGATATGTTAAAACAGCTACAAATAATACTTAAAACATTTTTAACAATATAATATTTAAATAACTTTAAACGTACATAACATGAAACGTAACGTTTTATCGAGTTAATCAGTTTTTTTACTTAAGAATTCCATTTTTGCGCTGGTTTCTGAAAATAGTCAAAGTCATGTTAAATTATAGATTAAAATGAAAATAAATGTAAGTCATTTTTGATTTCAACAATCATTTTTCTGTTGTTTTTGTTATTTATGACACTTGGATAAGCAAGACTCCTTCGATAGATTGCAACACCACAGGAACCACTTCCTCAAATTTGGCATTAATCTGGAGGGAGAGGAAATTTTATCCAGACCATTAGACCCATGATAACTGCTCAACGAGCGAGTAAAGGATTTCTGATTCCACAGATTTAATGAGCATGTATATCGCAAATACTCTGGTTACTTTGGTTTGTTTTTACGCTTTCCGAAGAGAAATATTCTTATTTCAGGATTCAAAAACGTTGTGAAATGCACGGTATTAAAATTTCTTAGTGCAAAATAGGCAACATTATTAATCAGACAGGTAAAAACCGTCAATCATTAATTCTACAGGGAAAGAAGACTCCAAACGAATATCCGAAAAAGGTATGTACTGTTTCAAATGTTTCTAAAGTGAAAACACTGGTAACAAGAGAAAATCCGTCAGCACAGAAATCAATTGCAAAGTCTTTAGATACATCTATAGCAACAATAAATAAAACAATAAATCAAGATTTACAACTTTAAAAGCTAAAAAACATAATGTTCACCAGCTTTTGCTAAGGCATGTGGTTCAACGCAAAACATTTTGGAGAATCCTGTATGAAAACCATTTAGCAGGAGATAAATGGAAATACATTGTGACCCTTGATGAAGCATGGGTTTACCTAAATGAGTGCAACAAAAAAGATCTATTAACTATAGAAAACGAGGAGAAAAAAATGTACAAACCTGGTTCCGTCAATGTAAAGAAAGTTTCAGTAAGGGGTTTATGATAGTCGCAGGTTTCTCCTACAATGGGAAATTAAAAATAAAAAGAGTAGCAAAACATGTTAAAATCAGCTCATCATACTATCAGGAGAAGATTTTACCCCCAATATTTATAGAAGAAATTCCACATCTTTATCCTAAAGACTTTCAAAGAGTGAAACTTCATCAAGACAAAGCTGCAAGTCATACTTCGAAAACTACCACTGCATTCCTTGAAAAAATGAAGACTAATATAGGTATTGTATATATACCTTTTCAACATATTACTGTGAAGTCCCCTGACGTTTCAACTATGGACTATTGTGCTATTGGTCTGTTAAAAAGAGCTCTTTCTAAACGCAAACCCACCACGATAGATGGACTCTGGAAAGTAGTAGAAGAGGAATGGAATCCAATACCCCTGGAAATTTTACGAAAAGCTCTTCTATCATGGAAATCACGATGCAGACTTATAGTCCAGTAAAAAAGGGTATCAGATCGAACATTTAAAAAAAATAGTCTTTAAATTTTAAATATTAATTAAACGGCTCCGAAATCATTCTAAAAATGTGTTAATACTCTTTATAATTAATATTAATAGAATTTTTATTATGATAATGATTGATCATTAGCAATCATTCGTAATCGAACTTATTGATAATCAATCGTAAAAACAAATCTTTTTTTTAAATGCTGCTTTTAAAGAACAAAAAAACCATCGATACTTTTATGCATTGATTTTACAAGTAATGCAAATGCTTTATAAGATTATTCGTTTGCTGGATGTTCAGGGAGCAAATTTTCAAGCAAATAATATTATCTTGTTTAGTTGATACATTAAACATCAAATATTGGGTGTGTGTGATTGTCGTGGTTCTTAATTAATATTGATTTTTTGCTTACCGCTTTAATAAACGTGTAATTTCTAAACATTATCTAGTTTAACATTAGTATTTATTTATTATTAGTGTAGGAATCAATTCTTAAGTGATATTGTAGGTCTGAAATCCTTAATAAAATTGGGTATAAATCCTTAATGTTATATTTATGTTGATATATTAAGAAGAAACCGAAAAATCATTTTATTGATGAATATCAGCCAGCGCATAACATAAATATTGATAATATTGATTGTAAAAGTTTCCCTTTTGGCAATTATTCTATCATTCTTGAAACAATCCACCGAATATTAAGAGAGTTTTTAATAAACATATGTATGTCAAAATTTCATCCAAAGCTCTCAAAAATATCTTTCTTTGTGAATCAATAATTTGAAAGTTACACACTAGCAAATTACTTTAAGTCTTGTCGGTTAATTTTACAAATAACACCCATTTTGCAAATTAAGGACAACTGAATGTTTCAGATGGTGTAAAGAAAGAGAAAAAAATTAGTTTCAGTAGAACTTTTGATTGAAATCTGTAAATAAAGAAGAAATTAGTTTCCTTTCAAAAAGTTTGCTTCTATCCTATCCTTAAAGCCAAGAATACGTATTTCCAAACAAAAGAAACATGTAATTACACTGCTTCAAACAAAACAGTTTCAATGTCTTTTTCTTTTACAACGTAAAAGCAACCACAGCTCTCTCTCTCTCTCTCTCTCTAAAGGCAATTAATCACATTCTTTATTAACGAGAACGAAGAGATGGTGGTAGAATAATAATCAGTCGCCTAGCTCTTTTCTCAGAAGATGAATTACGGTCTCTTAAAACTAAAGGACTTGTGTTAAAATAAAATCTGAAGTATGTGATGTTTATTTAAATATGCTATTTGAACTTGAAAATTTGAACTTTTGCCTTCTTGGGGAAGTGATGAATGGTTTAAGCAAAGGTTTCTTATGGTGAAAAGGGAACTAAATTGGAGAAGGAGAAAAATAATACAATAAGGCCCGAAATTGAACATGTTTGGCGAAGGACATGCATAATAAGAAACAGTTATGACTTATAAAAATATTTCTGATGCTGGATGAGAGTTATGTCATTCGCTGTTGATTTTTGAGGAAAAGAAAACAAACATTTTTCATAAAATTTGAGATTAAAAGTTATTTTTACGAAAAGCAGAAAATGTAATTATATTGAAGAACCATTTTAAAATGAAAGAATTAGTTTAGAATTACAATAGTCTGTATAATTTTATATTTTAAATGAATTTCCTTCGCTTGAAACTAATTTATTTAATGTAATTTAACAAAAGGAAAAGTAATCGAAGTCATATATTTTATAATTACGAAATCGAAATAAAATTTAGTAAAATGTAAATACAACTATTCTAAATTCATATATTTCTTTAAGTTATCATTATTTTTTAAATTTTAATTTAAATTCATTTATGATATTTATTTTTAAATTCAGTTCTTAGAAAGTTCAGCTCTACATTTTAGCATAAATTTTATAAAGAAATACATAGAATCAAATAATTTGGATTTTTTTTCCAACGGCAGGCACTTGGGTGACGAACCCTATGCCACAACAAGGTTAGGCGTTGCCCGCGCCATACCACCACAAACCCGTTTATAGGGTGGACCATATTCATATATCATCACAGAAGAAAGAACAGAGAAACACAGAGAGAACAGAGAAAGAAAATAACATCCGTGCCCGAACCGGGGTTCGAACTCAAGACCCACAGCTCAGGAGTCAAGAACCGATGGCTGAGTAGTTAATCACTCAGCCATCGTTCGGCAAAATTTAGAAATTAAAGATTCAGATTTCTTACAAAGGAAGCACAAAAAAGGAGCAATTTAATTATTATTAAAATTATAAATTCGATGTAATATATAAAAATAGTTTTAATATTTTTCCAGTGAAATTATTTTAGCAAAAAGGCTTTCTCATTTCATTATTTTGAATCAAAATTTGATAAAACAAATGGTAGAAAAATGTATTTTATTATTGAATTTTCTATCACTTTTATAATTAATCGCTCTAATTTGTGTTTTACTAAAAGGAATTATCCCTTAAAAAATTCCTGACCCAATCGTTGCTTTGTTGCACTAATCAATCCGGCATCAAAATCACGTGCTGCAGCAGTAACATAATAGAGAAACCTTGGCTGGAACACAAATGATGTTTTTCGGCTAAGAATTCCCTTTTTGCGTTATTTTTGTTTCTCCTCATGTACCCGACTGTTTCAGTTTCCCCAATCTGTACATTCTATCATTCCACACATCCGCACTTCGAAAATTGTTTTTCTGTTTTGTTCCTTGTCCATATCCTTTTTTTCGATCATAACTTTGTGGATTTTTCTTTGCACAAGAGCTTGTCATTTCAGCAATCTGTTGTGCGGTGATTTCAGTCCCTCGTGTGCAAACGTTATGCGCATGCGCCAATCAAAGATATACACAATGCTGAAGAGGGAAGATGGAGGAAAAAAAAATAATAAAAGGAGAAAAATTTCTCCCGTTGCTGCACAATGAATTCGACGCAGATAAAATTTGATCCCCTTCTCTTTTCTACACAGGATTGAGTTTTGGAGGCGTTTTTCTTTATTTATGTTTTGATATATGTTTTCCTTTTTTTTTTGCTCTTACTCCAAAGTATATCGGCATTCCTCCGTTTTATTGTTTCCGAAGTACGGCTTTGTTTTGTTTTGCTTCTTTTTCTCATTCTCAGACTAAAAAATTTATTTTGGACTCGGTGTGAGGAGAAAATGGAATCAAAAAGTGAATGGAGCATGAATAAAATATGAAGTTTTAAAAACAAATGCTGTAAATACACCGGTACACCCCTGGAATGTATGGGAACTTAAAGAAATTTAAGTCTTGAAAAGAGAAAAATTTGCTCGAATTATTTTGCTTCACATTTCAAGTCATAAAGACATAAAAAGAAACGGAAAATAATAGGAGCTATGAAATATTAGACAGCTGCGCTTGGTTTTCTTTGAGTTGTATTTATGCTATTAAACTCGAACAAAACATATCTCTATAAAATGAATTTTATTATATTCTATTAATTCAGTTCTGATAAAATAGCCTTAAAGAAGTTCACTTACAAAGGATTCGGCGCACATTTTTCATTAAAAGTATTTATTGATTTTTTAAAATGAATTACAGCAACATTCAAAGGATATTTAAATTAATATAATATTAACTTTTTTGTTATAAATTATTCGTATAAAACTGAGAGAAATTATGTAAGCATTTAAAGTCCTATCTGAAGCATAGCATTTTATCAGTGTGGCGATTCAAAACAAAAGTATAATTGAATTAGTAGGTAATGTGTTAAAAATTATGTAACAGGTATCTATAAAAGCATTTTTCTTTATTTACATATAAAATGTAATAAGTTATATTCTAAATAATAATTAAAATTGATCTAAGCTTTTGTATTTAACTAGATATATTTGAAGTGCGTTTTTTATTGTAAGATTCAAGGAAAAATTTATAATTTTAAGGAAAAAATCATATTTTATATAAATATATTCCAATGGGGTAAAACTTGTTTAAGGTTTGCGTAAGATAACAGTAATGACAATCATATGTTTTCAGCGGAGTTTATTAAAACAAGATGTCATTGATAATATAATATTTAGATTAAAAAAAATTTCTGAATAAAAAAGTGACTTGCATTAATATTTGATTCTTTCTATTTTCTCAGGATGCCTAAGATGCCTTAGATGAAATCTTATTTATAATATAATAATATATTGTAATAAAGGCAATATATTTCCCAATCTTTGATTTTCTTCTGAGATTCAATTAAAAATCATTCAAATAAAAATATATTTATTACATTAAGGAATCAATAATAGAATACGTTGCTGGAATAACTAAAATATTTTATAAGGAATAAGCAGGATTATTTCAAGTTTTCTCTACAATATTTATGAGACTAAATAATTGCACACACACACAGCATTAGAGATTTTTTTATTACGTGTTTATAAAACTCCTGTATTTTTCATTATAGCATAAATGATAGAGTCATTTGAAAAGTGTAAAGTTTCTCTGCCCAAATGTCACATAAGTGTTTTAAATTTCTTCACTATTTGGATCTTTAGTATATTGCAAGTTGCAATGGCATATCAAATTTTAAAATTGAATGATATTACTTATTCAATAAAACTGAATTTAAAGTATATTTCAGATTTCAGGTTATTTTAACTGACAGTAAAAAATGCAAAACAATAAATATTACAAACTTAAACTCTACATTATATTAGTTATAACACATGAGTGATAAAATTTTTTTAATATGTTTTGCAATTTTAATATATTCATATTTCTGAAAATTTAAATTTTAACAACATAACATTTGAATTCAGAATCATTATATTGTAAGTAAAACTTTTTTTTTACTGCACGGAATAAAAACATGCATTGGTATAGTCGAAACTGGAAAGAAAATTAAATGATATATTATTAGAAAATAATTCACACAATTTATTAATCATTTTATAAAGCAGCAAACCATATGATTAGGCAAGTGGTTTGTTGCTTTACAATACAGGCTAAATACAAGCAACACATTTTCACTGAATTTCACTGTATTTCAAAGTCTTATAACGACACCACGAAGTGCTAAAATTAAAAATATAACTTACTAAGAATTTACCACAACAATTAATTTTTTGGAAAGTAAATTATTTAAATAGCAAAATTTTGATTTTTTTTTCCTTTTTGAAACATTTTCCAGTAATGCGTACATTATAAATATGTTTGAAAAAATCAAAAGTTAAATATATTTTTAGAATAAATTTGTGCAACCCATTATCGATCATGCTTATAATTGAATTATTAGAAAATATTTTGAGAAAAAAAGAGGTATTTAAATTTTTGGCTTAACATAAAAGAAGTTTGAAGTCAGCGTTGGATCCTACCACAAACTAAAATGAACTTAAATATTTTAGCCCCACAACACATTTTACTCACTTTTAAAAATTAGGTTCAACTATCATATTTTAAGTATTTTCATATTTCTTTTGACTCATTATTTGTTAAATTAAGATGAAAATATTTAACAATTTAAAATTTTTTAATCTCTCGTTGCAGTTTATAGTAATTTTTTTGAAACTATAAATGAATAACTAATTTTTCCAACACAATTGGATTCAAGTCAAGTTCTAAAAAGGGAGAAGAGATTTATAATAATAAATTGTGCAGTGTTGTATAAGCAAAGAGCTTAAGCAGCAGTAAAAAAGTTCCTACCAAGAAAGCAATTTTCTTTTATTTTACTGTGCATCGGGTTACACAATCTTCACCCTACTCCAATCTCCCCGCAAGAACAACACCAACCTCATTCATCTAATGACATCTATCCTCTCAATATCCAACCAACGTAACTGACACCGTCCACGAATGCCGAAAGTGGCAATACGTCTGCTACTGAAGGGTGTACAGCAGGCAGTGTTTTGACACTTTCTTGGAGGGAAAGCGATTACTTTGTTCCCGCAGATTGAGCAGTACCTGCGAGGACTTGACTAGAATTCGAAGGGAAAATGAAAAAGAACAATAATAACATACGGTGGGGAACAGTTCCGATTCTCTTCCTTGTATTGCCCTTTTGTTCCAGGGACAGATGATACTGGTAATGAGGTAATGTAAGTGCAGTCGAATGAGTCAACCCAACATTGGGTGTGTCTCTTAATAGTTTTTTCCCCCTCAGTTCGCTTCCGACGTAATTCGATATTCTGCAAAAATCCAATATTCTTTTTCCCTGAATTGATTGTGAGTCATTCTGGTTGTAAGCAGATGTCGGAGCTCTTATCCAATCTAGTGGAAAAAAGCGAAATTTTAAGTTGTAAATCAAAGAAGTTATTAAGCAACTTCATCTGCACGGGTACAGATTGAATATCTGTTAGATTGATATTAAAAAAAATGTCATTAAGTTTCTTATCGTAGTGAAACTTTTTTGTGTACATAGCGAATTATCCAAGCAATAAAACTAATTGAAAAAATTATTCATGCATTAGACAGATATAAGCCTGTAACTTAAAGTAAAAAAAATAATGAAGTAAATTTAAGGTTTATTATTTTCGGATAGAATAGTACAAATAATAGGTGCAAATATTAGAAAATTGAAAATTTATTTTTCATTTTCTTATATTCACACCTTTTATTATTATTTTATTGAGAGAAAGGTTGTCATCGGCAAAATATATATAAACAAATTAAAACCTTCTAAATATTTAATATTTACAAAATTCTATTTTAACACTTAGAAATATCTATTTACTATTTTGAAATAACTTCTTAATAATTTATATTATTAAATAAATCATTAAGATGTCAACAAATTAACATTTAAAATATTCCTCAAAAGATAGATTAGTTATGAAATTTAACTGAAAAAGAAACTAATATAATTCTCGAAATTTCACTGTTAAAGCATGAGATGTTTTATTTTTACTTACTAGTGTAAGAACCATTACATAATTATAGGTTTGTATTGTAGCAGTAATCATGTTTAACTATCAACTGAAACCATTAAATAAAAAATTTTCTGTTCTAAATGAAAGAAGAACGATTAGATATTATCTAAAAACTTATTGTCTAAATTAAATCGGGGATATAATTTTCTTGGATAAAAAAATCATTTTGAAAGCAGAATTTTTTATCATGTTTTCCATCACCATAATTTTTAACGTGGGCATGAAAACGTACAAGGACAGAAAACCTATTTAATTATACGTGATGGAAAATAAACAGAATAAGGATAAGGATATAATAAACTGAACCTTTTTCAGTTTCAGTGATATAATTTTAATAAAATGTAAGATGTGAAAATATAAACACTAGTTTTAAAATTGTAGAATAAATTTAATTTAAAATTAAAGACTTAGTACTATAATTGCAAAAATTTAGTTAAATTTTTTTAATAAAGATGTTAAATATTAAATGACTAAAAAAGAAGTTCTTCAGGGTTTTCGTTTTAAAAATATTATTTTTATATACCTAGGAGCTATATAAAACCTAAAAGCAAATATTATCGAAAGCAAAAATTAATAAAAATCTAGCAAATACTTTTCATCAATAAAATAATAATTGAAACCACAAAGAGGAAGATATAAAAATATTATTATGAGATGTTTCCAATTAAAGAGATACAATTTTGAATAACACCCCTCAGCTTCAGTATCATAGAATAAACCTCAGATAAATTCACGAAGAAAATATAATGTATGCATAAAAACTTGAGACCATTTTTTAACCAGTTTTCAAACTAAGGTACCCCTTATTCTTAGTGTTTAGAATGACATAAATAATAACGATGAAACCACATTTTTCAATATAAAAAATAAATATAAGTTACATATTTTTTTCACATTGTAAAATAAATTTTTAAATGATACGCTGTAACTTCAAATGCACTTAGTGACTAAATTATCAGTTCTGTATTTTTGTAAAAATTCCCAAAATATCTATTTAATAAGAAACAGTGCTAAAGTTTAGGTACTTTATTAGGATATTTTCTTATAAAGAAATAATTAAAAATTTCACTGACTTCAAACATCAGTAAAATGGTTAAAAAATGAAATTATTAAATTTAGAAATTTATATTACTACATAATTGTCTTTGGTACACAACAAAATAATCAAAACATATATATATATATATATATATATATATATATATATATATATATATATATATATATATATATATATATATATATATATATATATATATATATATATATATATATATATATATATATATATATATATATATATACAGAGTGATCATAATTAAACTGCAAATTTAAAAACGCTGTAAAAAAGAACCACTGGTCAGAAAGACGTGAAATTTTACCAGAATGTACTTCAAGCAAGGGAATTTTGTTTGGCGTGGGAAAAAATTAGGAAAAAAAGAGGCCAATAAATGGCGCTGCACAGGTTGCTGTAGGTTAATTACATGAATTCTGACATGAACGAAAATCAATTGTGGCTGTAAGCTGAACTTTAAACCAGTTGTGCTATTGTAAGTCAAGCAGATGTTTTGGCACTCTAGGTGTAAAGCCTATTCAGAGCGACAAGGTGGTGCCACATCGAAGAGGAAAAAATCGGTTTTTAATTGTCCTGTGGTCAAAAACCGTAGAAAAAGCCAACAATATTTCGGTTCTTAATTGTCCTTAGTCTTCTTCAAGAAATTTTCAACATGGTGTCCATCATTTTCTGTTAGGAGGTGTAAACGTAAAACGGTATTCTCCCCAGCAGCTTGGAGTGTATCAGTGCTAATGTTGTCAACGTGCTGAGTAATGCGGCATTTAAAATACGCTAAGGTGTCTAGTGGAGCCCTGTACACAACATTTTTCAGAAGTCCCCAGAGCCAAAAGTCACAGGGAGTAATGTCCGGTGATCATGCTCGCCAGGTAGTTGGAAAATGTCGGGTGATAATACAGTCATTTCCGAAATGGCGTTGCATCACCTCTTTTACCGAGGTTACAATGTGTGAAGTAGCACCATCTTGCATAAAAATTGTCCTATTCAAACGTTTTCGCTGTTGAAGTTTTGGAATGACATTGTTTTCCAGAAGAGATTTATACCGTGTTGCTTTCACACTAACGGTGACAGGGCCCCCAGGCCGTAGCTCCTCGAAGAAAAATGGACCAATGATAAAGGAGGACGTAAAGACACATTATACAGTAACTTTTGGAGAATGAAGAGGCAATGAATGCACACCCGTCGGATTCGCCTTTGCCCATATTCTGCAGTTTTGCGTATTCAAAACTCCGTTAAGATAGAAATGAGCCTTTTCTGTCCATAAAATGTTCCATGGCCATGCAACATCCACATCCATCCGAGCGATAAACTGAACCGCGAAAGTTTCACGTTGTGCAAAGTCCGTATTGAGCAATTGGTGAACGTGAGTAATTTTATAAGTATAGCATTTCAGAATGCTTCGCAAAATTTTCAAAACCGTGCTGAGTGGCATGTGCAAAGAACGACCAATTCCCCTTGCACTGATTATCCCCTACGTACTCGTTCCTTCTTCTAATAGCAATCCAACATCTTCGACGGATGCAGAAGGAATAGGTTTCCTCCATGTGCCATGTCTTACGTCAAATAATCCGGCCACTTCAAATTTCTTAATCATCGCCTCCATAGCTCTGACAAATATCGGACCACATCCTTTCTTTAAACCCTTTAGTGCCCGGTATTTCCTTAATGCAGTTACAGCACAGTCACTGTTCTTAAAATAAAGTTTGACAAGCAGAGCACGTTCCTTATCGGATAGAGTCATGACGAGATCTTTACATGGAGATTTTCAGACGACAATTAACGAGAATTCAAGCTACTCAGCATTTTATACCAGACGTTAATTTGCATATAACCACCTGTGCAGCGCCATCTATATGCCACTTTTTTTCCTAATTTTTTTTTCCACGCCAAACGAAATCCCCCTGTTTGAAGTACATTCTGGTGAAATTTCAGGTCTTTCTGACCAGTGGTTCTTTTTTTTTACTGCGTTTTTAAATTTGCAGTTTAATTATGATCACCCTGTATATATATATATATATATATATATATATATATATATATATATATATATATATATATATATATAGTATATATATATATATACATATATATATATACAACCATAATTAGTTAATTAGAAAGTAATTATTTACAATTTCAAGCATCTTCTGAATACAAAAATTTAATTTCTTTTTAAAGAAATATAGCATTTTTTTCTTTTAAGATTCTTTTTCCAATCTTTGAACAGACTTAATTCTGCAAAACATTTAACACCTGTTTTAATTATCTTGAATAAGCATTATTTTTCAAAGCATGGTATTTGTAAGGAGTTGAATTAAAATTCATTAGAAGATACCGTTTTAAAACAGTGCATAATTTGAGGTTAATAATAATATCGTAACCGAAATTCCTTTTGTTTAGTTTAAAACAATGATTAAAACTTTGTCAAAAGATAAGCTTATAGATTCCAAACAAAGAAGAAGATTGTATCTCATTTTAGCAGAGTACTTACAGATAATATCATAATTTAGAGACATATGATAAAAGTCATTTCTTTCTCGCTTTATAAATAATATATTGGCTTGGAAGGGAACCAGCAACTCCCTCGTGTTTGCGTCACGATCTGACGAACCCATTTATTTGTACGGCACATCGGCAATTAGGAAAAGCTGAATTACATAATGGTAGTCTATTGTACCTTTTCTCCAGTTTTACAAATGAATATTAAACAACATATTACACTGTTCTCACTATGAAGAAAATTAATTACATCGATTCAAAATTTATATATATTTTTCATATTTTTCATTGTTCATATATTCAAAATTTATTTATATAAATTTATATATATGTGTATCCTATTTGCTTGCTTATAAGAGTAACATTTTTCTTTGAAAATTGTGGAAAACCGGGTGTGGCTTACATGCTGATATGCTTTTGATAACATTTATTTCTGCAGATTTATTCCATTCGGAATTTTGAGATTTTTTTGTGTTTCTTTGTGGTCTGTATGAATATTACTGGTACATATATAATTCAGTAAATTCGCTTGCGCTGCTATAGACGATCAAATTCGGGTTCGGTTAAAATTTTTAATTTTTGTCAATGATTTAGATGTGGGAAAATTCTGCTGTTCATTATTTTTTAATTTTTGCAAGAGACAGTGGTTTAATCTATTTAAAGAAATGTGGTATTAGAGTGATGCACTAGGTGATAGAGGACAATTTGCTGTATGAAGTCTTCTCGTTATTTAGCTTTGGAAATGCACGTCTTGGTTTTGAAGATGAAGATTAAATGTTGCTCTTTCCAAAATAGATTAGGAATTTATAGAAAGTATTACTGTTTACTACTTTATTTTTAAAATGCCATAAATATATTATAATGATCAATAATAGTTTCATCCTTCATCAATGAAATGAAGTGAAGAAGAAGAGCGAGGTTAGACGAGACTGATAAAAGACGGTGGAAGACCACGGTTGGAGGAAACAGCTGAGTGGGTACTTAAAACTAACCAATCAGCGAATGCGGGAAGATGTTGTATATAATAGCAGTTAGACGACTGCTTCTTTCTCTATAACCTTAAATGTTCTTTTTATGTTAATATGATTACGCCGATTATATGTAAATATCACGTTTTTGTATAGTTATAACTATCATGTTTTAATTAAATGTTATTCTACAATAGAAGAATATTTTAATTAATTAAAAACTTGCCCCCACTACAGACACACTGCACTAACACACACACGCACACACACACACACACACACACACACACACACACACACACACACACACACACACACATATATATATATATATATATATATATATATATATATATATATATATATATATATATATATTTATATATTGTATTGCTAAACATAAATGCTATATCTATTCTGGTATTTTTTAATTTTTAAATCTATTCACATATCTTTCAATTTTCACCTATGATACTTTTAACCTGGCATTATATATATATATATATATATATATATATATATATATATATATATATATATATATATATATATATATATATATATATATATATATATATATATATATATATATATATATATATATATATATATATATATATATATATATATATATATATATATATATATATATATATATATATATATATATATATATATATATATATATATATATATATATATATATATATATATATATATATATATATATATATATATATGGTTTTCACATGGTTTTGTATTCAATTTAAACGATTACACTAACAAAATTTCTCTGTACCTTTATCCTCTGATAATATATTTAAATGAAATAATAAATATAATATAAACAAGAATATAATTTTGTTGTTGTTACTAATGACACTTGGACCAGCCAAGCTCGATTTGCCTTTGGCTATGCAATTTTAAGTCAATTGGCAGAGTCTTTCGTTTGATCAGAGCACCATGAATGTGAAAGTACGACTTTGCTCTATACACATGCCATAGGTACCCGTTTGTAGAGTAGGCAACCATTCACACCTCATTCATACAAGGAAAGGACAAATACAGGATAGATAGAGAGGGAAAGTACATTAATGCCCGAACCGGGATTCGAACCCAAGACCACCTTATCCACAGTCAGGCACGCTGACGACTAGACAAGTTGGGCGGCTGAGTATAATAGTTATTGTTTATAGATGATATGAAATACGCATGATACTACGGTGAACTAATGGGGAAGTGGTTCGTTCTTGTAACCAGTAGATATATCTAACATTATTAATAACTGGCCCTCTGCGAATAGATATGTTCTTTGAAATTTTTATAGAGTTCAATCTCCCTCTGTTTTTGATATCAAGCTAAAGAGCGTTATCATTTATGTTATCAACATTTGCCACTTGATCATAGTTTAAAATTACGAACTGGTTAGCCACTTTAAAAGTTTGATCGGTAGAAATAGTCAGTCAGGAATTAATTGTAATTATATAATCTATCATTACATAATGTTTATCTCATCATTTCATGAGTAATATTTTCAGCGAGATTAATAGATTTTCTCGAGATCAGTGAGCACGTGAGAACTCATTTCAATAAAGATAATTGATAGATATTATCTAGAGAATGAGATGCATAGTATAGTTTTAACTAATTTCTAGTCTAAGAGATATAACAAGGATATAGGGCTACATTTGATTGTGTATGTATATAACAATGATATGAGTTTTATTTTTTTGTTATAACTTATGTGTTTAATTGGTATTATATAAGCAATATATACAAATTCGGAAGGAAATTTTAAGAATAATGATGTCATTATCTTAAAGAAGATGAAAATAAAAACAAGCTTATGAATTCATAGGAAAGTAATCATAATGAAATATTTTTTCATTCTTACATGTAATGAAAATATTTTCCATACTTAATGTCGATAAATTTTCATTGACTGTGAGTTCTTAGAAAATATTTCGTGTCAATGTGGTTTGAAAATATTTGGTTTTGAAACAGATTATTTTAAATTTGATTGGCTTAATTGTTGCATTAAGTTCACCACATTCCTAAATACTACATTTATAAATCATACTTTGGTAATACATTACAATTTCGTGTTGAAGAAACTATGCTTAAATGTAAATAAACACGGAGTATAAATTTATAGTAATTTTTTCTTTATTCATTATATTAAACGTGTACTTGATATTTAACATATTTTATCTTTCAACATTTGCAACTTTTAAAAACATTTTCCCAAATGTTTTAAAGAATGAAAAACAATTGAATGTTCCACAACTGCAGTATTCAAAAGAATATGCATCGGATTAGAAGAATACGTTTGTGACTCTAAGTTCATTTAGTAAGGAATGTCTCATTGTTAGCTATTAACCTTTTCATAATAAAGTTCCAGTTTTAAAGTATGAAAAACAATTGAATGTTCCACAACTGCAGTACCCTAAAGAATATTCATCTGACTAGAAGAATAAGTATGTGACTCTAACTTCCTTTAGTAAGAAATATCTCGTTGTTAGCTGTTTACTTTTTACTAATAAAGTTCCAGAAAAGCAAAAAATTGCTGTCTAAGTGTTTTCATATTTTTTAAATTTTTACAAATATAACAGTTTATTTAATATTTTGAAGAAATTATAAGCCCTTTAGAAATTTTGACTAGTTTGTGAAAATCGCTGGAAAGAATAGTTTTCCAATAACACTGTGATTCATATGCAAAATTGGCTCTGTTTATTATACTGTGGTGAACATTAATTCTACTCTTTGGAGAAAAGTCAGTCATTGTTAAGAATCTATGGATAACAATTTCATTAACTTAAAATTTCGCTCAATAGACTTCAAATATTTCTCTAGACATGTTTGCCAGCTTATGGAGTTAACTCCAGAAGGGGATAATGACTTCAATTGGTTTGCAATGTAATATAGCACTAGTATTAGTTTTGAAACTAATTTCTAGGAAAATGTCAGTAAAAGAAGCTATTGAATCCATTCTAAAATGCAAAGAAGAATTGAAATACAGGAAATTAAATTTTGTATCTTTAAGAATTCCATAATGAATATGAATTCCGCATCTGTATAATTTGTAAATAGGGTTTTCCTATTATCGATTTGGTCATTTATTTTACATATTTCTATGTAAAACAGGTATTTGTTATAGAGAGATGAAAATTAAATACATTAATATTTGGATAAATAGCAACAAAATATTCAAAATGTATTTTTAACATATAATCGTTACTTAAATAGAATACAAATAAATATAAATATATTTAAATATTGATATTTTTCAAATTTCGTCCGTTTACGTGAGATTCTATTTAAAATTATTCCAGATTTCATGACAAATGCTAAATGGTTGTTTCCATCTGAGAAATAATTTTGCAAATATTCATAAATCTAAAGAAAATATTTTCATAAAGCACTAAAATTCCAATAAAAAATGCATCTTTTCAATTTTTTGCAGAAAATCTATTAACAAGACATTTAATTAGATTTTGTAAAATGAATGTGAATCTTTTTTAACTGTATTATCAATGTTAGTAATTTGACGTATAGTTACATTCTTTAATACATTCGGGTTTCAAATTGGATATATATATATATATATATATATATATATATATATATATATATATATATATATATATATATATATATATATATATATATATATATATATATATATATATATATATATATATATATATATATATATATATATATATATATATATATATATATATACATACATTTAGTACAATTAGTGATTTAAATGTGTCTTTTATAGACACCATGGGTATTGTATTAATCCTGTATCCTATGCTCAGGGTATATTTTAATATATAAATCTATATCTGGAAAAACAGATATTTCTTTCATTAACATTTTCTTAGAAATTTTATTTTATCAATGAATTTTTCATATTTTTTGTTAAGTTATAAGCATAATTGTTCTATTTATTCTTAATCATTAAATTTAAACGTATTCTACTATAAACAAATTTTTATGTAAAAAATATTTCATTTTTAAATTTTCTAAAAGATTGAATATTATTTAAGAAGTCTAATGATGATTCCCATAAGAAATCCATGCTTCTATTTCTCAGTAAATTAAACGGAAAGATACAACAGATATAAAATTAATTTCTGTAATGATATTAAGCAATCAAATATTTGGTTTTCCAATGCAAATTAAGAATAATTATTTTTGTTTTATATTATGTAGATGTGAGAGACAGAATTGAGATTTTAATTCTATCTATCAATGAAATTTATTGAATGAGTTCTCAAACCACATTATTGCTGAAAATATTTTCAAAATATTTGATCATTTGAGTTAGGTAGAGCAATTTTCCATGTAAGACTGGATTTAAAAAATATTTAAGTTTTACAAATGTTAATAAATTTTGTATTTAATAAATAATTTGCTATAGAATTCAGAAAAAACTTTTCACTAGTTTTTGATGACAAAAGTTTAGAAAATGTTAACGTAAATAGAGTATATAAATTTTATCAAGTTGTTTTTTTTATCTTTGAAAGGAAGTAAAATGTACATTCTATGAAGTTTGACTCCCTTATTCAAATATTTAAGAAATTTTTACATATATTTTTCCTTTTTTGCAGAACGAGTAAGCAGCTGTTAAATAATTCTCCAACATTCTATAAGAATTATTAACTCTACTCTCAATAACAGTATCCTATAAAACTGCTAACATATAACACTAAAGTTTGAGCAGAAGGAAAATGTTCGCGTAAAATATACAATTCAAGAACAATTGCAAAAATTCAGATAAAACGGGAGTAGAATGTATGCATGTCATGGAATTTCATTTTTCCCTAGAAGGCAAATCTAAATTGATACATAACTTTATGAAGTACTGAAGTATTAAGAAAATGTTAGTAAACTTACCCAAAATTAGAATCAGAGTATAAAATGAGCATGCACACAATTCATAAGTAAGGATTCTCAGTAATATTCTTTTTCAAGGTTGAAGACACACAATTCTCAAAGAATAGGTACAAGGTTACTATAAAGTTAATCAACTTTGTAGTTTGAAGTTTGAGTTATACAGCCTTCCCACATCATATTTCAACTTCAAGTAAAAATTAAATATTGTTATTTTTTTTAACAAAAGCGATAAAATAAGACAGAGTGATTAGATGACGCTTCTTCAGTTAAAATTTCTTGTACTGAAGCATATATATGTAGATATATGATCCTAGAGAAATGATATTAATAATAAAAATTAAATAAGAATGGTAATGATAATAGAAAAAAATTATTTAAATGTGGTATTCTTGTTCTTGTCATAGAAACTATCGGATTTTGAATTTGTTGAGTAAATTTATTCTCAACAAATAATTTCAAAATTTCTCAATATTTAGCATTAAAAAAATCAAATATTTCTCAATAAATAGTTGTATAGGTATATGAATTAAGAAGAGTTATAATATAAAATGAAAAAAATAATTTGACAATTAAAATAATTTACATAGTTTTGGGATTGATGAGTTGATTGAAAAGCGAAACTGTGTCTAAAACTCAATTGTTGACTTAGAAATATTTGGTATCATGTACTATTATTTGATCTGAATGTGTGACTATAGAAATAAATTATTGTAATCGGAAATTATTGATGTTAAAATGAATTTAAATTTTTTCGGCTTCGTCAGAAGTATAATGATGTTCATATCGAATCTTTACATACCACTGGTATTGATAATGAAAAGGAGGTAAAATAAAAAGTATTTTATACTAATTTAGAAATCTAATTCATAACAATCAAATTTTTGGACTGATTGAAGTACAATCAATTTGGCATTTATATTTCTTGATTTAGTGTACACCCAAGGAGGTACAAAGTTATACCATAATTTAAGGGATAGTTAAGCCAAAGTTACAGTTATATAGTAATAGTTAAACCAAATATCCAAACAAAAAAGGAAAATTTTAAATTTTTATTTGTAACATTCAATTGTTTCAGTGTATTTGGCTTTAAGAGATTGTTATTTATGAAGTCATAATATTATTTTTCAGCTTTATATCCATACCTGTTTTCACTTCCCCTCATGGACACATTAAAAAAATATTTAATCAATTTGTATTTTATTTTTACAAAATTTAATTTTAAAATCCGTATAGTTTTCTTTATAAATTCAAGTTCTATATTTATTTTTTTCTATTGTAAAATTCTATTTTTCTATTATAAAATTTATTTCTATATTTATAAATTGATTTCTTTATATTCTTTCATTTTTACAAAGGTTAGATTGATATTTTTCCCCGCTAAAATCTTATTTGCGAAAATAAGCATTCATATATTTAAAAAAACTCGAATTATTTCTTATTAAAGGAACAACTATTTAATCTTCATTCTACAACACATAGAAATTCATGATTAAAATCTTCTAAGCAAAATCAAATGCATTTCAAAGTTATTTGTATTTTGTCATAAATTGATCCCTGAAGTAGGAAATTAAATTCTTAGCTTAAAGAATTTAATAAAAAAATTGTTTTTTAATCACTATAGTAACGTATATTTATTTTTGCAATAAGAACCATGTATAGGTTCATAGCAAATCTTTTCATTCATTAGTTAGACATATCTTTGTCAACAATGCCAAGAAATTATACGTTTGATTAGATTAACTTTAAATATATGTATATATATATATATATATATATATATATATATATATATATATATATATATATATATATATATATATATATATATATATATATATATATATATA
>JAJQOW010002200.1:0-22102 GCA_037975125.1 Latrodectus hesperus | reverse complement strand
CATGAAATTAATAATAATTATATAAAAAAACAAATAATTTTAAAAATTTAAAAATGAAAATAGAAAATTTTACTTTTATTTAAAAAATAATTAAAAATCAATAAATTATCTTACTATTAACCAAAAAGTTGTATTGTTACTATGGCAAAAGTAAACGGTTTAGAAATGTTCATAGCTATTAATTTTGACATGACTAAAATGAAATGAAGTCCTAACTATATTTTCTGGAAGTTTGTCTTATTGGTAAGATGACTTGCTTATTTATTGACCGTAAAAATTTATTATTATTTTAACATTTGTAATGTTTTACATAAAAAAATAATGAATTTTAAGGTTTATATAATATTGAAATCATAATAACCAATAAATATCAATTATAAACTAAACTGAACTCCGTGGCATGACAGCCCATGTGGGCCAAGGCCTACTGTGCCCATAACTGTTTTCATGACCGAGGGTCCTGGGGTCCGAAGGATTTGTACCAGTTAGAGGTGTCCTTAACGTGAGACCCCCAATGTTTGTATTTAGTTCCCAAACATGATTGGTACACAGTTTATCGATCCACAGATGAGAAGAAGGGATGAAAAGCAAATCAATTTTAAAGTTGAACATTCAGATACATCGACATTAAAAGAGACGCTATTTTAATGAATGCTATTCACAGATACATCGATCGAATGTTTAACATTAAAAGAGATATCGAACATTTAGCATTAAGTGACACTTTTACGGCTTACTATTCAAAGAGATATCGAATATTTGATATTAAAAAGAAATATATGGTTTTAAGGTTCAACATCCTAAGAGATGTCGAAAGTTTAACATTAAAAGAGACGATTTAGTTAAAGATAAATTGATTTTATCTTTGCATTTCGGTTCTTTTAACAGAAGCAGCATATAAATGCAATTATGATTGTTTCAATATCTATATATTATTAGACTTTTAGTATCCGCCATCTACAGGCAGTCATAACTGTGGCGATGAATTGTAATTTCATGACATGAAAAAATTAAATCTGGAAATCCATCTTCTGTATCTTGCTCAGCAAGATGACTTCTTTATATACTATCGGCACGAGTACTAACTACTTTAAAATGACAATAATCTACATAAATAAAAACTATTTTGTTCGTCAGGGGCGAATTCAGATTAGCTGTTTCGAATGGCGAGAAACATATACCAGGATGTTGATTTTAGACTTAACTAAATAAATGCTATATTTCATACATTTCAAAATTCTAATTACAGCGTTAGCAATTACTTTAAGCCGTAATTAACGCTGGTTTTAACTTCCTTAAAATAAATTAAGGTTTAAACTGTGTGCAACATAGTCCTTTCTGGAATTCATCATTCTTCAAATACGGAAATGTGATTCTTCCTCCCAACCCCATTTAAGGTAGTCAAGTATGCGTAATCATTGGGATGGAAGAAAAATATCTGTCTTTCATCTAATATGAATATATCTACCCCAACGTTTTCTTTCTACATTCTGATTAATTAAATTTTAAAAAATAAGAATAATCACTATTTTCTTTACATTTGAAAAAAATTATGTTTTTCTCTGTGTTGCATTTCACTACGCTTTTCGCACTACATCGCCGACAGAAAATGCATTGGAACTCGGATTAAAGAATAATTTAAAATATAAATAATTCAATATTAATTCATCATCAAAGGAAACTACCCCATTCAATTTGTTTTTCGGTGATTTTTACGTGATATCTTATTTCGTGGTGCAAAACAATGTTATGAACAAAATTGTGTAAATTGTTATCAACGGTTTTTTTTTAAAAAAAAATCAAATGACAAATTTTCCCCATAATTTATATATACGTTTTCCTTTGGAAGCAATGCCCAGAAAATAGCTTGTTTACTCAAAATAGTTCAAAAAGCAAATCAACATTTTCCAAACGCTCTTATTTTATTTTTCATCGTTCATTATACAAACATCAAAAATGTATGCACAGAATAAAAAACTGTAATTTACTCTCGCATTTATAGTATGACTATTTTAATTCTCTTACAACTCCCTTTAATTTTCCTGTTTCTATGAGTAATTTTTAATTTCAGTTATTTTTCCTCAATCATGCATTTAAAAGTACTTTTTTTGTGTTACTTAAAAATGATTCCTGGATAAAACAATCGATTCGGTATTCAAAGTCAGCAATTGCCATTGATTTTTAGTCTATCGGATTTCCATTAGGATGTGATAAACAAAAAAGTAAACTTTTTTTTTAATATAAAAAGTGTAGCGAATCTAATTCTAAGATTTTCAGGGACAAGATAAAAATGTTGTCCATAAAATTCATTAGAGAAATGTTTTAATGTATGCTGAACATATGTAAATGAGCAACCCAAACTAATTCCAGGATTAATCATAGATAAAAGCATTTTTACATTTAAACTTTAAATGGCATTGAAAATTATGTCCTAAGGCATCAAATTTTATCACATTCATTCACTTTCGGTGTGGGGCGCTCCGTGGCTGAGTGGTCTAAAGCATCACAGCTAATCGCTTGAGAGCGTTGGAGTGTGGGTTCGATTCCCACCATGGCCCTGTGTGTTTTCTTCGTTATTCTTCTGTGGTTGTACATCTGTCATTGTGCTATTTGTCCTATTATCAACGAAGATTTACAAGCGGATCTCAAGAATCAAGCATACAAGTCTGAATACATGTAATGTAATAAAATAAATAAAAAAAAAATAAAAAACTTTCGGTGTGGAGAAAAAGTTGCAGACTCTTAACGGTACGTACATACTTCTTCGAACTTTATTAGCATTGAGAAGAACTCAAGCAATTTATTTTAAATTATTTAAGTTTAGAGGAATTCGGGAATTCCAATAAGATTAATCTATTAATTAGTTTCAAGTTCAAGTAGTTCTATAGTTTATTTCCTCAAGTACGTACAAGATGTTATATTCAAAATGACAGACTTACAAGACGAAATACCACTTATTGAATGTGAATATCGCATACCAAAACATGCATCGAACTCTATATTAGACTATGATGATAATACACTTCTAGCTATACAATTAGCTTCAGCCGGGATTTCAAACTTCACAGTGTTTTTGTGTCCTACAGCAGGATATGCCTCAGTTCCTAAGAAGCCTTCACAGTTAAAATCTGAACTATGAAACGCTATTTCCAACAAAAATGGGATTGAAGAAGTCAGACAGTACCAGAAACGGAAAACTAATTATCGCTACAAATGATTATAAAACAGCAACAGAAATTTGTAAAATCGAAACAGTATTAAATGTTACTGTGACTCCCCAAATACAAATTGAACAATACACCACGAAATTTACTATCCCGTTCATATCAGTGAACGAAAGCCTAGAAAATCTAGCATTAGAAATTGAAAATAACGGCCTTATTGTATCTCAAATACGATGTTTCAATAAAAAGGGATCTCAGAACTTTCAGAAACTATCTTGGTAAGAGTCTACGGACATAATATCCCGTCTCAAATTATAGTATTTTTATCTATTGTAAACGTAAAGATTTTTGTGGATAAAGTTCGTCAATGTGGAATTTGTTTTAAATTTACACAGGCAACAAAAACATGTAAAGTACAAACAGCTTTATGCAGACTCTGTGGCTCACATCACAATAATGGTCCTTGTTCAACTAAAGTCTCATATTGTGTAAACTGCAAAGGACCTCACGCGTCAGATGATCCTTCATGTTCAGCTCGTGAAGAAGAAACTCGGTTTTTAAAATTTAAGGCAATAAACCATTTATCTTTTATTGAAGCAAGAAGACAATTTAAAAGCTCTAAAACTAGTTTTGCTACAATTGTAAAGTCTAATCAACCATCAGAAATTACTCATGCAAAAATAAATGATATTGTCACCTCAATACTTACGAAATTTGAAGAGTCAGTAGACAAAAAAATTTTATCTGCTCAAACCCAACAAAAAGCAATTCTTAATACTATTTTCCAAAAATTTGAAGAAACTAAGCAAAATATTTAAAACTAGAAGTCTCTCGTCATCCCCTGCTAGAAGGAAAATTCGGAAAAGTAGTCGAATCCAAAAGCAATCATCAAACCCTAGTAATTGTCATTCAGTTCAATCCAATTTTACCTGTGAACAGTGTATTTAATTTTGGTAACTCTTCTGAAGAGCAGTCAGAAATAATTGAAAATGCAAAATTCAGAAAGGGAAGTAATAAAATTTCCTAACAAATGGGACGCAACTACTATCCTGGGTGCATCAGTCCGTAGAAGTCAAATTGTAATCATAATAATTGTAACTTTTTTCATGTTCTCATTAATTTCGTGGAATGCTCGTAGTGTTCTCAATAAGCGCCCATACATGAAACTTCATTATTTTAACTCTGCAGACATTATTGCAATACAAGAAACTTGGTTAAAAAAAGTTGACAAGATATCTTTATTTAACAAAATAATCTTTCGTCAAGATAAAGAAGATAGCCGAGGTGGCGGCCTTCTCCTAGCAGTAAATAAAAACATTCCAACAAGGCAATTTTCTCCTATCCGTCTCTCAGATGATGGCAGAGAACTCTTAGCAGTCAAGATCACAGTGGCAACGACTACAATAACTATTATTAATGTTTACATTCCTCCTGGCAAATTTTCTTCAGAGTGGCTTCATAGCATAATTCAAGGAATTCAGCCTCCTTATATCATCATAGGAGATTTCAATATTAGACATACATCATTAGGAAGCTGCTCTACTTCATCAGGGGTAAATGACCTTCTTGAATGGATTCAGGAAGATAATTGCTGCCTCCTGAACTCTGAAATTCCAACACATTACAATCCACATCATAAACCTTCATCATTGATTTCACCTTTGTATCACCAGACATTTATCACGTAAGTCATATTGAAGTTCACCCAGATTGTTTTGGAAGTGATCATTTACCATCTAAAACTAGCATAGCTATAGGAGATATTGATCACCATATACAGAACAGATCACGTATCCTGTGGTCAGAATTCTTTGCTTCCATCAATACTGATCATGAAATTTCTAATCTTCACTCTATTGAACAATTCAATCATCTCTGCATAAATAAACTTCACAAGTTTCGAAGATGGCAGAAAATGCCATGTAAACCTTATCCTCCATGGTGGTCTTCTAGATGTGGTTATCGCCTGGGCCAAAAAAAACGTCTTTGGCGTGAAGCTAAAAGCACATGTGATAAGTACGTTTGGGTGGCATATAAAAGAACTGCATCAGAACTACATCGACTACTCATATATCTCTCTCGAAAATATTGGGACGAAATAATAATTTCAGCTGGAACATCAAAAAATATTTTCAATTTATTAAAAAATCTCCAAAATAGAGTTACAGTATCTCCAACTTCATTTATGATCCTATTACATAATAATTCTCCAGTGACAGATCCTACCCATCAAGCTAATATGTTTACAGACTTCTACACTCGTTCACCAATTTTAGAGGTTATTCCACTGGATTTAAGTATAAGTGAGGATTTCTTTTACAATAAACCATTTAATGCATCTGGATTACAAGAAGCTTTGGCCAGATGCAAAAATTCGTCTGTAGGTCTAGATAAGATATCTGCAAAAATATTAAAAGGAATTACTACTACCAACCTAGACTACCTCCTCTCCCTGATAAATAAATCGTGGCTTACAGGTATTGTACTAGAAATATGGAAATCCTCTATTGTTATTCCAATTTTAAAACCGGGAAAGATGGACAATCTTGTGGCATCGTACCGTCCTATATCTCTGACTAGTGTCATGTGTAAATTAATGGTAAGAATGATTTTGAAGAGATTTATTGACCATATATCAACCATATCTTTCTTTCATCCCAATCACCACGAATTTCTGCCTGATCCTCTAGAAAATTTGTTGTTTTGGTTGCAGTGGATATTTCCCAGACCTATGATTCAGTTTGGCCAGATGGCCTAGTTTATAAATTACTTCAAGCAAACATCAAAGGAAATGCTGCTTTGTGGATTCAACAGTTCATTACAATTCGCTATTTTCAAGTAAAGTGGAGAAATAAGCTATCTTCATCAGCCACATCATATAGGGGAGTTCCACTAGGGAGCGTGTTATCACCTTTCCTGTTTTCAGTGCTTATGGCAGACCTCTACGATATCCTACCCCCTGACATCAAATGCTTCATGTACGCTGATGATGTATTTCTACTATATGAATCTGTTAACTTGGGAAAACTTCAGTAGAAACTAACATCTGCACTTGGAATATTACAAAATTGGTATCAGGAATGGAAGTTATCGATAGACCCACAAAAAGTTCTATGATTAACTTTTCTTCAAAACGACAACAACCTAATTTCAACTTATTCATCAACAATCATCCTATTTCCTGGAGTAAAAATATTCGAATTTTGGGATTACATTTTTCACACAATTTATCTTTCCGTCATCATTTTCAGGAAAAGAGAAAAGCTATATCGAAAAAATTGAATGCTTTAAAAGGTATCGCAGGCAATAGATGGGGTGCTCGTACTGCTCATCTACAAATCGTAAAATCCTTTATTGTCTCCAGTCTGGATTATGGCTGTCATATATTTAGTTCAGCATACACAACAGATCGCAAAATCCTTGAAACTATATATCACACTGCCCTAAGAATTGCCACAGGTCTTCCCAAGTGGACCCCCATACCTATAGTTCCACAAGAAGCAGGAGAAACTTCTCTTCACTCTAGACACGAAATGCTCTCCTTAAACTTTTACATTCGGAATTTAAGCAAGTCATCATTATCCCCCTGTGTTTTAGCTTGGGAAAAGCTAACTTACAATCGAGTTAATCGTAATCATCCTCTAGCCATTAAAGCCAAATTGTGGCTCGAGCAACAAGGAATAAATACCTCGTGCATATTAAAAGTCCCAATAGACTGGCCAGAAATGTCAAAAAAAATCTCCATTTGTTCCTCGAGTCTCCCTTTTCAGACTAAATCATTGTCAAAAGAGATAATTTGTAAGCAATTTCACCAGTGCAAAGTTTGTGAGTCATCATGGCAGACAGATACGCTGATTTTTACAGATGCTTCCAAGCAGGGATCAAATGTGGGTATTGCAATAGTCAATTTTACAACTAGTTTATCAATAACAGGGAAAATTGGTTCCATAAACTCCATCTTCTCGGCAGAGGCTATGGCACTACTTATTGCAGTTTCTAAAATTTGCATTGAACCCAAAAAATATGTCATTTTCACAGATTCACTTTCTTGCATCTCTGCTCTTTCAGATTGTTCCAGGACTGGCGAAAGCAGCAACAGGGAGTCAATATGCTATTCGATTTATTTCTCCTGAAGATCTGAAACAACACATCAAGAAATATTACTTTAAAGAAAGTCTCAATCAATGGAAAAATAGCAAATATGCTGAAGCATTCACTCATCTCACATCTATTCGCAAAAATCATAGACTTAACGAAATAGCGACTAGAAGACGTATGGCTGGCCAGAATGAGAACAAGATCCTTTCCTACCAATTCTATTCTATTTAGGTTTAAACTCTGGCATACAGACCGCTGTCAGTGCGGTGAACCTGAAACCATAGATCATATTCTACTAGATTGTCCTTTGTACGAACATCAGAGGAATCAACTACGGAAAAAATTAGGAATAGGAGCGTTATCATTCTCTTGGATATTTGAACTATCCACAAATCCGGAAATTAAAATTCTTGCATGCTGTGAATTTCTACACCCGTCTAACAGATTCTAATCTTAACGAAAAAAGAAAGTTACAACTCAAAATCCTTGAACTATTTTCTAACATAAATTTATAAATCCGAATTTTTTCTTCTCATATCAAGACTTTTTCTGTTAGTGATCACCGACTTCAATTAACTTTACTTAAATAAGGTTAGTCGATTGACTACATAAATCCGCTCCAAATACCTTCTTCAATGAGAGCTACAAGCATCCTAGCATAAAGCTCCAAAAGTGTCCGCCATAACCTACCTACCTCATTCACTTTCAAATGTTTTTGACATTTGATGAACTTTAGTCTTATGATCATCCAAATGCAGCATTGTTGTCTAAATTTAAATTATTGCACACAATCATGGAAGATTCTTATCGATTCAGGTAGTTTCTAAGATCGAACTTTTTGTCTCTATTTTAAAAATATGTATTTCATCGCATGCTGTAATTTTTTTTTCCACCACTGACCACATTTTTATGAGTTCTTTTTATATCATGAATTTTCGATATTTTAATTTCTTTTTTTATTTGCACAAGAAATTTTGGAGAATGGAAGTAAGTGAATTGTTTTATATGAATGTGTCTTATATTTTTTAACAATTATTTCCATTGTGTATTCATCTTCTTAATAATAATAAAAAACCCAACAAACCAACAGTATAAAATATTTAACACTGTCTACGAGCAAAATCAAATTAATAATGCAGACTCTTAAAACTAAAATATACAATGATAATTGCTAATAACTTCCATAACAATTAAGAGAAAGCAAAACCCAATTTTAAATATCATTCTTTTTAAAAGAAACTTCCAATAATGTAAAGAAAACTACCACAACTTCTGATACGATTAAATTCCTATGTGATAGTTCTTATGAAATTAAAGTGTATCTCGGAAGAATAAATTTTACTGAAAACTTTTATCTTTTCGTTTCTTACATTCAAAATTGGAAAAGAAAAACTTTTTTTAAAAATGTTGGCGTAAGCAAGACACAACTCTTAATATTTAAAAGAGATTGTTTACAAATATTATAATTATTAATTTAGAATTCAGTTCATGTCTTTTTTTGGAACAAGTTCAGTATCCCCATACACTGATTTCTCGCCAAATCTGGTAACCGTTGTTTACGTTGTAGTGTTGCCGATTTAACCTTTTGTTTTTATTATATTGTTGCCAAATTTAGTTTTTGTTACTATTTTTATTTTTTCGTTGCCAGATTCCGTTTTTCTCGTGTTTTAAATAATTTTTACGTTATATATGTGCTTTTTTTTAGTGGCAATAGCTTTTTTAGTTTCATTTCGAGAACTTTCCAGAACTTTCTTTGCTAGTTGTTCTACGTTTTAATTGCTAGTCATTTTAATTTCGTTTACTAATGCTGATAGAACTGGAGTTGTCTCCAGTGTCCAATTATCGTAATTTTTTTTTTTTTTACTATTTCTTTTATGTTATTTACTTTTATTTGGTTTAATTTTAATATATATATTTTATTAAATGATATATTTTATTTTACATATTTAAAATCTTTAAATATTCTTTTTTTATTTCATTTTGTTAATTTATTTATTATCATCTTTTTATTGTTTTAATTACGTTATTTATTGTTTTAATTAAAAATATCTCATGTTAAAAATGTTGTCGAAAAATATCAACAAATTCTATTAGCTAAAATTAAAGATAATAATGATGGATTATTGCTCAGGATTCGAAATTATTAATTAATTTATGATTCGCAAATATTAATTTTTTAATGGAAATTTGATTTGGAGAAAGTGTAATTATTTTATTTAAATTCTATTGCTTACATGTATCTTTTTATTGTATTCGTGTTTCAATTTTATTTACTTAAATTTATTTAAAAAATATTTTATTCACGTTT
Organism: Latrodectus hesperus; assembly: GCA_037975125.1. Lineage (NCBI taxonomy): Eukaryota > Metazoa > Arthropoda > Arachnida > Araneae > Theridiidae > Latrodectus > Latrodectus hesperus. The sequence goes on along the minus strand of JAJQOW010002200.1, from coordinate 12,532 downwards.
TTTTTAAATTTTAAAAAATGTATGTATTTGAAAAATAAGTTTTTGCATGCTTTTTTTTAAATTTTATAAAGTGTATGTATTTAGAAAAATATTTTTGAATGCTTTTTTTGTAAAATTAGATAATTATTTTTACTGAAATGTGACACTGGTGACTAACGAATAAAATGTCGAAATAAATATACCAATCAACATGTCAGCTTAACTTCATATCAAGTAAGTCCAATATTTACATTTATTTCCCTTTTTAAAATTTCTGAAATGCTTATTTTTCGATCAAACTTCGGGAAATTTCCCGTGTTTATAAACGCGCACCTAGCTTGGCGACTTGGTGACAAAAAATTCGCCGCGTCGCCAAGTGTATGGGGATACTGAACTTGTTCCCTTTTTTTTCCTAAAATGGTGTTCTAAATTTTTGACGAGTTTTGTGAAAAAACTCCATCTTACTCATGCGAGCTATGGCTAAACTGAGTATTACGGTCAGACCTCAGTTTTACCCGGTTTAGATATAGTGCCGGAATTTCAATACTGTCTTTTATATTCGTTTTGTATTTCGCTGTGAATATAGCGTAGGAATTTCAATCCTTACTTGTACTTGGCGAAAAAAAATCCAAAAAATCGCCAAACTTCGACCGTATTACTCAGTTTTACCCGAGCTATAAGCCTACGAGCATAAAGCTCCAAAACTATTTGTCATACTACTACTTTAGAATTATATTAATTAATGAAATTTTTAAAAATTCATATCGTCCTTGCCCGTTTAAGCTGATTATAAAGTGGGTGTTTTGTCTTTCTTTTTCACTTTGCTTTTTCTTCTGTTCTATTGTCAAAGTGTTAATGGCTTGAATCAATGCTTCTCAAACTGATGCGTTTGTTCTCATATAAGACATCGTTTTATTAACAAACTTCGACACTATTCTCAGATATTCAATGGTAAATGTCGGCTTGTTTGCTGCCGCTTAAAGAATGTGACTTGAAGTCTGGCAACAAATTCGTCGACCATTTGGATTAACGACGCCGTCTCAATACGTTGTGACACAGATGAAACGTTATCGGACGTCATGGACATTTTAAACCAATGAGAATCGCAATAAAGTGGTGTGCTCAGGATCTCAACTGTAACGAAAGAAACAACACTTTATGGTCAATAATCCTTTACAAAATGATAACTAGATCTATAATTAGTAACGCATGGTTCCGTAACCTAGTCTTTGAAGGAATCGCAGGAAAATCGGGTCTGAATCTTTAAAAGAAAGGTGTTGAGAAAGATTAGGGGTGCAGTTCATGTCGATGGAGTTTGGCGACATAAGTATAGGATATAAGGAAAAGCTGATATAATTAAACATCTTAAAGTTAATCGGTTAGACTATACTTGAGGGTGCCCCTTGAATTATCGCCAAGTTTATTGCCAAGCTGGACAATGTTGTTCTATTTATGGTAACCCTAAACGTTATTCTGAAATCCATTCATGATTCTGATTGGTTTAGATTTAACCGTTATTTTTGAATTGAGGTAACGTGATTGCGTGACTTGCGTGTTTTGTATGTAACCCTTGAAAATATTAGAATAATCTTGAAGCATTGAGTTTTGATATTCGATTTTTGGAGTTTGTGTGTTGCTTGCGAAAATTAATAAGTATGGATGAGGATATATTGATTTTACGTTTTCGCGGAGTACGTATGGAGAAAGAATCATCGAAAAGATTTTTTATAGCAATAAAAATGATATATTCGCCGAAAAGTAACGATTCGGAGAGCGATGAAGATTAGGTGAGTTATTTTGTTTTTCATTAAAATTTATTCATATTTAGAAACTCAAGTTTTTATAAAAATGAATGTTTCCATAAGTAAATGAATGTTTAAGCTGTGTTTATTGTGCATGTTAGTGTTAGAATGTGCCGCGTACTGAAATTTCTTTAAGGTGAGCGTCATTGCTCGGTATATAAAAAATCGAATTTAAATATAAAATGAAATTTGTGTTAACGTTTAAAATTTAGCTTTATTGCCCGGTTGGCACTGTAGTAGGTATCGCTACACTGATGTTTTTTTAAGGTGGGCGCCATTGCTCAGTACATTAAAAATCGAATTTAAATAAAATAATGAAATTTGTTAACGTTAGAAATTTAGCTTTATTAACGATTGTCACTGTAGTACATAGCGGTGCATTTTTTTTTTTTAAGGTGAGCGCAATTGCACGGTATATTAAAAATCGAGTTTTAAAAATTTCGTTTCCAGTTATTAGAATTTTAAAACTGCTATAGTACTTAATTATAATGAAATATTCAAATTTTTAATATTTGGAATGCGGAAAAACGCGCGATTTCAAAGCTGAAGTTCGAACGCGATCGTTATTGGTTGACGGCTATCGCGCGTAGTGACGTAATTTAGATTGGCAACAGAACTGTGGAGTGCTTGGCGCAAAAATTTGAAATCGCACCAAGGGGCACCCTCAAATATATTTTTACCAGTTAATCGTATAAAACTTGCTGACTACATCTGCCACAAGAATCTCGTCATCAGACATTCAAAGTCTTCATTTACGAACCAATCGGAGCCACAGTTAGAAGATCCAGATTAAGACAGGCAGACCGTTGATGAAGACTTTAAAAACTTGAGAGTTACAATTGAAGTACCCTGGCAAAGAGAACAGAATGCAAGAAGCTTTTGAGGCTGCAACTGGGGACTAAAAAGTAAATTTATTAAAATCATCTACAACACAATTATTGAAAAAATAATAACCTACGGCGCATCTGCATGGGCCCTTCCCCTTACAGCAAGGAAAATCGCCCAACTTTCAACAACTCAAAGGCACTTCACAATAATGATCACCAGAACCTTCAAAACTACCTCAACCGCAGCAGCAAATGTCCTGGCGGGCCTTCCACGACTACACCTAACCCTAGAAGCAATCGCATTGAAAACGCAAGTGCTACAACTCAATAAAAACATCTCCATCGAAAACAATTCCACCCTCATAGCCACCAACTATGAACCTCTCTTCAACAAAGACGACATGCATCCCGCTATCAGATGCCACAAGCACAATATCCTCAATATCCCGACCGCACCATCCCAAAAACAGCCAATCCCAACCAAATTTATTATCTACACCGATGGATCCCAGCTAAACAACAAAACAGGAGCAGCCTTCATAGTCTACGAAAATTCAGACCCAATTCACAAAAAACTCTTCAAACTGCATGAAAAAAACTCGGTATTCCAAGCAGAAGCCCTGGCCATAAAAGAATCCATTCAGTACTGCATCCTCCAAAATATAAAAACGGTCACTATCTGGTCAGACAGCTTATCATCACTGCAGGCCATAAACAATCCAAACCATAAATCCCCAGTTATTAAAGCAACCCAAGAAATTCTTTTCAACAATCGCCACTGCCTCTTCCAACTCAGCTGGATAAAAGCCCACAATGGAGTCCTGGGAAACGAAACAGCAGACGCCGCGGCCAAAGAAGCAGCTTCACATCCAAACTTACAGTTAACCCCCTCAAGTGGTCAAGAGCCAAAGCTAAGCGTAAAATTTTCCAAAATCTCACCAAAAATTGGCAACAACTTTGGGATAATTCGACTACCGGCAAATATACACGGGAAATCATCCCCAAAGTAAACACCGACATCCTACACTCCAATCCATTCCTGAATGGTTTCCTCGCCAACCATGCACCATGTCCCAGCTACTTCCACAGATTTGGCAAGGCAAGCTCCCCACTCTGCACATGCAATAAAACAGGAAATCTAACACACTACTTAACGGAATGCCCAATAACGGTAAACTACCATCTAAAAATCTCCACGAACCAAAGCACAACACAATTCATTAAATTCTGCCTAACAGATGCCTTCAGGAAACAACGTCTCATCCAGCTGATGACCCTCCTACAAAACAAAGGCATGGATTGCTGTAAAGATCCACTTATCCGAACCCCAGTCGATGTCATCTCCGACTCGGACAGTGAAGTAGACCTTTAACCCAGCACAGCTGCCCAACTATCACAACGAAGCACACCTGCAGGCCTTTGTGCCCCACCAATGAATATCACTTGATTCAATAAATGGCTGTGGTCACGGTTCTCCGCGGACGCCGGACACTCTGTGGACGGTGTCTGTTTCTCCAGATTGAGGTGGGAGCATACCTGATAACCTATAGAGAAGGGCTTTCATCTCTCGTTGTCTGTCTGTCTGTCTCACAATGGGCTGCTATTTCAATAAAAGATAAGGCACATGTGCCTATAATCCAGGAGGCTGAATTTCTGAAATTTTTTTTGGTTTGATTATTTATGACATTAATTTACGATTTCTTTCCCGTTTGGGAGATTATCGAAATGGGGATATAATGGAAAAGTATCATTACAACTTTATGGCACAGATGTCGTATAATCCAGAATGCTAAATTCTGAATTTTTTTTGTTTGTGAAGAAATGTTGTCAAGAGAGCGTAATGTAGCATGTGCAATGCTGTAAAAACTAGGGTTGCCAAAATAGAATTTTCTGCATAGTTCTCATGTCTTTTTATGTATGACATAATAGAAACCAAGTTGCCACATTTAAAGAAAATCCGCCAAAAAAAATTTTTTGCATCCTGGATTATACGGCATTTGTGGCGATGAGACCTTTTCGTTAGGCAGACAGCTTTTGGATATAGCGAAGACCAACCCAAATATCGGTACTTTTCCGATTCGCCGGATCAGGCGATAATGTCGCCAAATATTATACAACCGGCGCTAGAGGAAAATCTCCGCTGGTAACCTTTTACTGGTAAGTTTCCAAAACATGTGACGGCCTCGCTAGAAAAAAACGGATTTTAAAAATGTATCTAAAAAATAATAATCGTAACAAATTCACATAAAAAATATGTAAAAAATATAATAAGATTTTAAAATATGCATCCACCGATAAATTGTAATCTAATATAATTAGTAAATAAATTAAGGCTCTGACACCCATCATTCCACGCATAGCGTGAACACGAGAACAACAATTAAATAAATAAATTAAAAAAATTTTATGTACACCATTATTTAAAAAATTTTATGTGTATACTGTGAGTTGTCGCCAATTGGCGACTTAATTTTCGCTTGGCGAGATCTGCGCCGGCGAAACGGAAAAGTGCCCAAATATCTTGCCAAGATTTTTTTCATGCGAGCATATTATTTTTTAACCATTCGTTATGAAGTTATATACACTACTGGCCATTAAAATTGCTACACCAAGAAGGAATGCAAATAACAGAACGATATTTATTGGACACATACATTACAGTGGAAAGAACAAGTGATTAGATTTACAGGAAATTAGGATGTATAGATGTTGAGAAATCAGTACCCAGAGCAGCCACCTCTGTCTGAAATAATAGCATTTATCCTCCTAGGCATGGAGTCAAACAGAGATTGTATGGCATGTACGGGGATCTCAGTCCATGCAGCTTCAACACTATGCCACAGTTCATCGACAGTAGTGGATGGTGAGTGATGGCGTGCCAATCGCTCGGCAACCAATGACTACACGTTCTCAATTGGTAACAGATCAGGAGAACGTGCTGGCCAGGGTAACAGTCGAACCTGTTCTGTATCAAGGAAGTTCAGAACAGTACGGGCAACATGCGGTCGTGCATTATCCTGTTGAAACAAAGCATTAGAAAGAGCCACGAGCCTTAACACATCGGAAATGTAACGGTTGCTGTTCAAAGTGCCGGTAATGCGAACAAGAGGTGATCGAGACGTGTATCCAATGGCAACCCATACCATCATTCCAGCAGATGGGCCAGTATGGCGATGTCCAATGCAAGCTGGCAATGCGCGTTCTCCACGATGCCTCCAAACACGGATGCGGTCATCATGGTCCTGTATACAGAACCGAGATTCATCTGTAAAGATGACGTAATGCCATTCCTGCGTCCAGGTTCGTCGCTGATCACACCATTGAAGGCGCTCCTGTCTGTGACGCAGCGTCAATGGTAGCCGAAACCATGGTCGCCGAGCAGACAATCCATGCTGCTGCAAACGTCGTCGAACTGTACGAGCAGAAACTTGTTGCCTTGCAAATGACTCCATTTCTCGACTCAGGGTTCGTGACGTGGCTGTACGATCCCTTGGGACCATGCGGATAACATGTCTGTCTTCTCTGCTGTTAGTGATGGGGGTCGCTGAGATCCTGCATGACGTTCCGTATGATTGTCCTGAACCCATCGATTCCATATTCTGCTAACAGTCATGGGGTCTCGACCGATGCGAGCGGCAATATTGCGGTACGATAAACCGCAATCCCTGTAGGCTATAATCCTTCCTCGATCAAAGTCAGACACGTGCTGATAGGTATTTCTTCTTCTTCTTACATTACAACAACTTTCTTTGCCGAAAACAACGTTGAAACGGAAATTGAGTATGAGGAAACTGCTGTCAAATCTCTGGTTTTATACACATTGTAGATGCCGCTACTGTCGCCTGCTTTGTATGAATGCGCTGAAAATCCAATCATTTGCATATCACAACAAGTTCTACCTGTCATGCAAATTACACGTGTGTGGTGTGCCGCTTTCCTGGTGTAGCAATTTTAATGGCCAGTAGTGTATAAAGAACATAAATCTATACTTTCTGTTTTCACTAAGCTGAAATGTTTTTATGTTAGAAAATTTAAATGGAAAAAAACTTATATACATTTTTAGAACGTTTCATAAAATAATCATAAATTAACGCATGTAGCCAAAAATTTCAAATTTAGTTTTTAGATCATGCTTTTATTTATATAATGAAAATATTGAATCATACACATTTTTTACATATCCACATTCATGAATTTGCATTACGTTCACGAAATGTTTTAATATAAAAAAAGATAAAATTACAGAAACAAAAAATTTTGCTACATAATTTGAGCAATTTTTTTAAGTTAAATTATTTTCACTTTTTATTCATAATTAAAGGAAACTACTATAATTTAAAATTAAATAGTTGGAGAGTCAATTAAAAAAAGTAATATAGTACTTTTAAATTGATTGTCATTATTTTTCTTATTTTAGGAACGATTAAAACAGAATTGCACACATTTTTGTTAAAATGAAAACTAATATATTTACACTTAGATACATATTTCTATTCTTTTTGTTAATATAATACTGGTTTTTATTTTAAAATAAACTTTGGATTTCAGTTTTTTAATTTACTTAGTTAAATTTACGTAATTTATTTCATGCAGCTCTATAATTAGATATGTTCATTTATTCAATATAATAACCACAAAATGAGTTATTACACACAATAATTTCATTCACATATGAATATTTAATATGTGACTCAATACAATTAGAGGATGAAATGAATTTTACAACACTTATATGGAGCTATTTTAAGGGGAATCCTCCCTCAAAATAAATCTAGAAACGAGCTTCAGCGCACTAGCGTCTAGAGAGAAAGAAAGCGTTGAGGAATTAATAAACAAACTCATGCGCAGTTAGGTAAAACGTTCAGATATTTTGCGCATGTCCAGTGCTTTACGGAGCTTAGCGCCATTATTTGTGTTTATACTTTTGACTTGATTTCAGTTGCAAATTCTTGCTGTGAAATGTCTTATGTATCATCAAAAAAAAAGGCCCTTTTCAGGGCCAGAAAGTGATTCTGAAAGTACTCTAATTGCTTTTTCTGATGAATTTCAAATTTTTATTTAGAAAACAGTGAGATAGACACCACTTGTTCAGCAAGTACATCCAAAACTATTGATGGAATATTCCAAAATATTTCCAGAAACAGTAATATTGAAGCTAAATCTGACTCAATAATTATTTGCGAAGTCTGTATTAATAGTTTCAAAATGAAGAAATATTTAAAAGAACACATGAAAAAGAAGCACAATCAGGTTGTATATGAAAAAGCTTTGCATAAGTGTCCAGAATGCAAAGCTAATATACCTAAAAGATCTATAGAAGAACATTTGAAAGATCCTAATATTGACTTAACTGAAGAAATTTTAAAATTCAAATCAATTGAAGAATTTGAATTGTGGAAGAGAAACATAGAAGAGTCTACAAAAACAAGATTTCGCCGTTTATGGTCTCATAATTCTCCTGATAAAAAAACTGTGAACTTTATCTGCCATCGTTCAGGTGACTTCATTTCTAAAAGTAAAGGACTACGTCATTTGAAATTACAAGGTAGTAATAAAATAAATTGTTATTGCCAGCTTCAATAAGTGCAAACTTTAATGATGAAGGAACATGCTGCATAAAATACATTTCAACTCATCTTGGTTACTTGATTCTAAACAAAACTGAACGAGAACAAATAGCATTCAAGATTGCTGCTGAAATACCATTCGACAGCATTTTAGATGAGATCAGAAATTCTGTGACTGGCGTGGATCTTGAAAGATTACACCTGACTACCAAAAAAGATCTGCATAACATTGAGAACTCTTTCAATTTGCATTCAGAGGCTATTAAGCATAAAAATGAGAGTATTAGCATTGAAGCTTGGGTGTAGCAAATGAAAGCAGAAAATGACTGCATCTTATTTTACAAAGCTCAGGGAACTGATGATAATACTTATAAAACATTAAAAAAAGACTTTGTGTTAATGATTATGAATGATGCTCAAAAAAACATATATCAGAAATTTTCTTCTGATTGTATATGTGTTGATGGAACACATGGTTTAAGCAGCTATGGGTTTGAATTGTTTACTGTTTTGGTAATTTATTTTCATAAGAGGAAAATAAAATAAAACCATATATCATATTACAGGTTTTTTATGGAATTTATTTTCATGAAAAATATTTTTAATATAAAGCTCTATATGATGTGAATTTATTATTTACTTATGTATTCTGTTACACTAATTAATATTTCGGCTATAAATAAACACATCCACTGTCACTTTTCCTAAAACATTAGCGCATTCGCAGATTTATGACCATTTTAAGTAACTGTGCATGCGTTGAATGATTCGTTTGTATATGAATCGCCCAACGCTTTCTTTCTCTCTAGACGCTTGTGCTTCAGCGCCACCTAGTGCAGTTGTTTGGGGGTAGTCCCTCTTACAAAGACTGAAAGAACTGATTGGTGAATTTAAACTCATAAACCACGCCAAAGCACCTGTTTACAAAGAAAAAATAGTTCCTATCTCAATCGAGGGGGGCGAATTTTAAGTGGGGAATGAGAAGACCACTTAACCGCAATAGGGGTAAAGTGGACCAGGGCTAGGGAAAGAGATTTTCCCTAGCCCTGAAAGTGGACAATATAACCCCCCGTATCCTAATTTCCTTCAGCATGTTCTGACGCAGATTTTCACAGCATATGTGGTCAGTTTGTTTGTCCCCTCAGGGTATTCCTTCCTGGAAAAAGTAAGGCTGGCTCAAATGCTTCTCAAATTTGACACCGGAAATATCCGTTGTGAGCTTAGTTAAGCAGTGAGAGAGAAAAAGCTCTGCTCGGAGATTTTGGGAAGAAATATTGTATTTACTGTTCAGCAGAAAAGTATACAGATGCATAAAAAAATTGATCAATTTTGTTATTATTATTAATTAAATGATCAAAACTTAATATCAATGTTCAAATAAAAATAATAAATATACTTATTTATTTTTCTTGATATAATTTCAATTTGCTTTAATTTTACGAAATTTGATTCTTTTTTAATGGGCCTTATAAGAAAGCAAAACAGTTTCGCTTCTCTCTAAGTACTTCACTTGTAAAAATATTTTCAAATAGACAAAAATGCCGAATTTCGTATCTCTCTTTAAAAAAAATAAAGAAAATAATGTAGTTTATTTATTAACTTTGGAATAACTTTTCTAGCTTTATAAAATATTTCGATACAAAATTTACGAAAAATTCCGTATATTTCGCTTATAATTTCTATCAATGATTTTTGTAGGAATGTAAAGTCTACCTCTCTATTTGGATTGATCAGGCATCTCGACATTGTTTCTTGATATATTTCTAAGCAAACTTAAAAAACAATATAACCTATTACATAATCCGCACTTTTTAGTTCAAATATGGCGATATCATCCTTCGTATCTGAAGAAGTGAATTCACTTCAAGAAAAATAAAATCTTTAATTTAAGAATTAAATATAATCTTCACTTTGGGAATAAGCAAATGATCTTTTTTGTGTGTATGTGTGTTAAGCAGAGTTTAGCCTCTCAACAAATTAAAATAGAATGTATTTCTCAATAAAATCATAAACATTACAAAATACTCTAAATTCCTCAAAATGTCGTAAAATAGATTAGGGTCTCACATTTCATCTAAATTCAATGTATATACCATTTTCAAATTTCTTAAATTTTTTTCATCTGTAACAAAATATCAGAACTCCAGGTATCCAACATCGGAGCTCCAAGCTTGGAGCCAAATTTATAACATCATCTTTAAATATTGTTTTTATATTAATTCTTAGCGTATTTATTCTCATTTTAACTCGCCAAAAATCATAAAATTTTGAAGATAATGATCTTATAGTGTTCATTTTAAAGTATCAAGCGACAATTTAGCTATATATTTTTCTCATCTTTATATAGGTATATAAATAAATAAATTATTCTTCTCCATCACCCTCAAATTTATATTTTCCTATTAAAGTATTTTTATATATATTATTGTTTTTAATTTTTGTGCTTCAGTGTTTTCTTCATTTGATTTTAATTTCTTAATCGTTTTCGCACTTGATTCAAGCATTTTTTAGAGGATTTTAAGCTATTATCAGCACATAATAATTATCTACTTTTTATAATTTTTCAGTACTACTGTTTATCAAAATATATTTAAAGCTGGAAATATGAAAATGCAACTCCTAAGATTTTTCTCATATATATATATATATATATATATATATATATATATATATATATATATATATATATATATAAACATATTGCAAGGCAAAGTGAATGAGAAAAGAGCAATCCTAGTTGATTCCTAAAGACGTTACACTACTACTCTGGGGTCAAGTTGGGAAAGTGTATGCGTAATGAACCAACTTTTCTCTTTTTCATGGCTGTAAAATATCGTAAGCAGGCCCTATTTGCTTGGTAGTTGAATTCCATTCCTGTTCGCACCTAGGAAACGAAAAGGCAGTTCAGACATTACTTTTATTTTTGTCCTTTTCTAATTTTCGAAAATTATGAGTGCTATTATACTGAGTTCAATAGTGGCATTTTATACATTTTGTAAAAAGTATTTTCGCACCTCAGTCATACCTTTTTGAACTGATTTCGTCATAATTTTAATTTTCGAGATAAAATATGTTTTAGGACATCAACAAATGAAAATGTTTTATACCACATATTTTGAATTTTTATTATTTGCTGGTATTAACTTTACTTTTCCATAAAAATATTATAAGTTTACAAACAAATGTTGCTAAATAAAGATAATAATTTTCTAAACTTCCCCTTGCGTATGCTTTATACCAAAATGTATAAAAATGAAATTATTTGATTTAAATTTGTAAAAAATAAAATTTTTAAATACGTACGTGCATATATAAATATGAATTGTAATCACATGTTATTTTTGTTAGTACAGGGTGATTATAAAAAAACTTTGCCAACATCTGCACTTCTAGCGTCCATTCTATTTAACCAATCAAGATGATACTTCAAATATAGTTCTTTTGAGATATGCGCTCGAGATTCTGTGAATGGCAACACAGTGGCCCTCACGGTTACAGTTATAGTGACAGAAACTCGAAATTTTCGAATGGCAACGTCTACTTTTTACCATCGCAAAATGTTCAGCACATGCGAAAACCCTAAATAGCGTTGAAACGGTACCGATATGTCCGAAAACCGACGTGTTATACACATACAAACAGTTCTTCAAGGCGCACGGAGGAATAATGCATACGACAAAGACAAGACACTGCTCAATGATGAGAACACATAGAGAAAAATAATCTTTATTAATTTCAAACATTTTCCACATGAGTGCCATCACAGGCAATTACGCATTGCATGCGGGAGACGGTGGACAGTGTCGCTGCACGCAACATGGCACGAGGGATGTTTCCAATCTCACGCCGTATAGAATCCTTTAAGTCCGACAATGTTTGAGGATTGCACAGATAAACTCTGGATTTGAGATAGCCCCAAAACCAGAAATCCATAGGCGTCAGATCTGGGGATCGCGCAGGCCACGGAAAAAGATAATAGCGTGAGATGATGCGATCACCAAAATGCTGATCCAGGAGCCTTTTAACTGACCTCGCTGTATGTGGAGGTGCGCCATCTTGCATCCAAACAATGTCATTGAGTGCATTCAGCCGACGCAACTCCGGTAACACATAATTTTCATCATGGCTGCATACCGAGGGCCCGTTACAGAACATGTTGCAGGGCCAGTCGGGGTCGTTCCCTCAAAGAAGAACGGGCCCAGAACAAATGTAGCTGTAATGCCGCACCACGCAGTCACTTTGGCGTCAAATAATGGTACTGGCGCCACAGCATGAGGATTCGTCTCTCCCCAGTGCACACAATTCTTTGTGTTAATGCTGCCATTTAAGGTGAAGTGCGCCTCGTCCGTCCATAGTA
>JAJQOW010002199.1:0-22127 GCA_037975125.1 Latrodectus hesperus | reverse complement strand
AGAAACTCAATTGCGGCACTCACGGAAGTGAGATTATTCGCAATTGACTCTTACAGGATGATTTGAAACCATAGTGTAAGTGTATTAAAACCAGACATTGATCAGTGACCGAGGCCAATGTTAACTCGGTGTGATTCTAAAAGAATAAGAAACTCAATTGCGGCACTCACGGAAGTGAGATTATTCGCAATTGACTCTTACAGGATGATTTGAAACCATAGTGTAAGTGTATTAAAACCAGACATTGATCAGTGACCGAGGCCAATGTTAACTCGGTGTGATTCTAAAAGAATAAGAAACTCAATTGCGGCACTCACGGAAGTGAGATTATTCGCAATTGACTCTTACAGGATGATTTGAAACCATAGTGTAAGTGTATTAAAACCAGACATTGATCAGTGACCGAGGCCAATGTTAACTCGGTGTGATTCTAAAAGAATAAGAAACTCAATTGCGGCACTCACGGAAGTGAGATTATTCGCAATTGACTCTTACAGGATGATTTGAAACCATAGTGTAAGTGTATTAAAACCAGACATTGATCAGTGACCGAGGCCAATGTTAACTCGGTGTGATTCTAAAAGAATAAGAAACTCAATTGCGGCACTCACGGAAGTGAGATTATTCGCAATTGACTCTTACAGGATGATTTGAAACCATAGTGTAAGTGTATTAAAACCAGACATTGATCAGTGACCGAGGCCAATGTTAACTCGGTGTGATTCTAAAAGAATAAGAAACTCAATTGCGGCACTCACGGAAGTGAGATTATTCGCAATTGACTCTTACAGGATGATTTGAAACCATAGTGTAAGTGTATTAAAACCAGACATTGATCAGTGACCGAGGCCAATGTTAACTCGGTGTGATTCTAAAAGAATAAGAAACTCAATTGCGGCACTCACGGAAGTGAGATTATTCGCAATTGACTCTTACAGGATGATTTGAAACCATAGTGTAAGTGTATTAAAACCAGACATTGATCAGTGACCGAGGCCAATGTTAACTCGGTGTGATTCTAAAAGAATAAGAAACTCAATTGCGGCACTCACGGAAGTGAGATTATTCGCAATTGACTCTTACAGGATGATTTGAAACCATAGTGTAAGTGTATTAAAACCAGACATTGATCAGTGACCGAGGCCAATGTTAACTCGGTGTGATTCTAAAAGAATAAGAAACTCAATTGCGGCACTCACGGAAGTGAGATTATTCGCAATTGACTCTTACAGGATGATTTGAAACCATAGTGTAAGTGTATTAAAACCAGACATTGATCAGTGACCGAGGCCAATGTTAACTCGGTGTGATTCTAAAAGAATAAGAAACTCAATTGCGGCACTCACGGAAGTGAGATTATTCGCAATTGACTCTTACAGGATGATTTGAAACCATAGTGTAAGTGTATTAAAACCAGACATTGATCAGTGACCGAGGCCAATGTTAACTCGGTGTGATTCTAAAAGAATAAGAAACTCAATTGCGGCACTCACGGAAGTGAGATTATTCGCAATTGACTCTTACAGGATGATTTGAAACCATAGTGTAAGTGTATTAAAACCAGACATTGATCAGTGACCGAGGCCAATGTTAACTCGGTGTGATTCTAAAAGAATAAGAAACTCAATTGCGGCACTCACGGAAGTGAGATTATTCGCAATTGACTCTTACAGGATGATTTGAAACCATAGTGTAAGTGTATTAAAACCAGACATTGATCAGTGACCGAGGCCAATGTTAACTCGGTGTGATTCTAAAAGAATAAGAAACTCAATTGCGGCACTCACGGAAGTGAGATTATTCGCAATTGACTCTTACAGGATGATTTGAAACCATAGTGTAAGTGTATTAAAACCAGACATTGATCAGTGACCGAGGCCAATGTTAACTCGGTGTGATTCTAAAAGAATAAGAAACTCAATTGCGGCACTCACGGAAGTGAGATTATTCGCAATTGACTCTTACAGGATGATTTGAAACCATAGTGTAAGTGTATTAAAACCAGACATTGATCAGTGACCGAGGCCAATGTTAACTCGGTGTGATTCTAAAAGAATAAGAAACTCAATTGCGGCACTCACGGAAGTGAGATTATTCGCAATTGACTCTTACAGGATGATTTGAAACCATAGTGTAAGTGTATTAAAACCAGACATTGATCAGTGACCGAGGCCAATGTTAACTCGGTGTGATTCTAAAAGAATAAGAAACTCAATTGCGGCACTCACGGAAGTGAGATTATTCGCAATTGACTCTTACAGGATGATTTGAAACCATAGTGTAAGTGTATTAAAACCAGACATTGATCAGTGACCGAGGCCAATGTTAACTCGGTGTGATTCTAAAAGAATAAGAAACTCAATTGCGGCACTCACGGAAGTGAGATTATTCGCAATTGACTCTTACAGGATGATTTGAAACCATAGTGTAAGTGTATTAAAACCAGACATTGATCAGTGACCGAGGCCAATGTTAACTCGGTGTGATTCTAAAAGAATAAGAAACTCAATTGCGGCACTCACGGAAGTGAGATTATTCGCAATTGACTCTTACAGGATGATTTGAAACCATAGTGTAAGTGTATTAAAACCAGACATTGATCAGTGACCGAGGCCAATGTTAACTCGGTGTGATTCTAAAAGAATAAGAAACTCAATTGCGGCACTCACGGAAGTGAGATTATTCGCAATTGACTCTTACAGGATGATTTGAAACCATAGTGTAAGTGTATTAAAACCAGACATTGATCAGTGACCGAGGCCAATGTTAACTCGGTGTGATTCTAAAAGAATAAGAAACTCAATTGCGGCACTCACGGAAGTGAGATTATTCGCAATTGACTCTTACAGGATGATTTGAAACCATAGTGTAAGTGTATTAAAACCAGACATTGATCAGTGACCGAGGCCAATGTTAACTCGGTGTGATTCTAAAAGAATAAGAAACTCAATTGCGGCACTCACGGAAGTGAGATTATTCGCAATTGACTCTTACAGGATGATTTGAAACCATAGTGTAAGTGTATTAAAACCAGACATTGATCAGTGACCGAGGCCAATGTTAACTCGGTGTGATTCTAAAAGAATAAGAAACTCAATTGCGGCACTCACGGAAGTGAGATTATTCGCAATTGACTCTTACAGGATGATTTGAAACCATAGTGTAAGTGTATTAAAACCAGACATTGATCAGTGACCGAGGCCAATGTTAACTCGGTGTGATTCTAAAAGAATAAGAAACTCAATTGCGGCACTCACGGAAGTGAGATTATTCGCAATTGACTCTTACAGGATGATTTGAAACCATAGTGTAAGTGTATTAAAACCAGACATTGATCAGTGACCGAGGCCAATGTTAACTCGGTGTGATTCTAAAAGAATAAGAAACTCAATTGCGGCACTCACGGAAGTGAGATTATTCGCAATTGACTCTTACAGGATGATTTGAAACCATAGTGTAAGTGTATTAAAACCAGACATTGATCAGTGACCGAGGCCAATGTTAACTCGGTGTGATTCTAAAAGAATAAGAAACTCAATTGCGGCACTCACGGAAGTGAGATTATTCGCAATTGACTCTTACAGGATGATTTGAAACCATAGTGTAAGTGTATTAAAACCAGACATTGATCAGTGACCGAGGCCAATGTTAACTCGGTGTGATTCTAAAAGAATAAGAAACTCAATTGCGGCACTCACGGAAGTGAGATTATTCGCAATTGACTCTTACAGGATGATTTGAAACCATAGTGTAAGTGTATTAAAACCAGACATTGATCAGTGACCGAGGCCAATGTTAACTCGGTGTGATTCTAAAAGAATAAGAAACTCAATTGCGGCACTCACGGAAGTGAGATTATTCGCAATTGACTCTTACAGGATGATTTGAAACCATAGTGTAAGTGTATTAAAACCAGACATTGATCAGTGACCGAGGCCAATGTTAACTCGGTGTGATTCTAAAAGAATAAGAAACTCAATTGCGGCACTCACGGAAGTGAGATTATTCGCAATTGACTCTTACAGGATGATTTGAAACCATAGTGTAAGTGTATTAAAACCAGACATTGATCAGTGACCGAGGCCAATGTTAACTCGGTGTGATTCTAAAAGAATAAGAAACTCAATTGCGGCACTCACGGAAGTGAGATTATTCGCAATTGACTCTTACAGGATGATTTGAAACCATAGTGTAAGTGTATTAAAACCAGACATTGATCAGTGACCGAGGCCAATGTTAACTCGGTGTGATTCTAAAAGAATAAGAAACTCAATTGCGGCACTCACGGAAGTGAGATTATTCGCAATTGACTCTTACAGGATGATTTGAAACCATAGTGTAAGTGTATTAAAACCAGACATTGATCAGTGACCGAGGCCAATGTTAACTCGGTGTGATTCTAAAAGAATAAGAAACTCAATTGCGGCACTCACGGAAGTGAGATTATTCGCAATTGACTCTTACAGGATGATTTGAAACCATAGTGTAAGTGTATTAAAACCAGACATTGATCAGTGACCGAGGCCAATGTTAACTCGGTGTGATTCTAAAAGAATAAGAAACTCAATTGCGGCACTCACGGAAGTGAGATTATTCGCAATTGACTCTTACAGGATGATTTGAAACCATAGTGTAAGTGTATTAAAACCAGACATTGATCAGTGACCGAGGCCAATGTTAACTCGGTGTGATTCTAAAAGAATAAGAAACTCAATTGCGGCACTCACGGAAGTGAGATTATTCGCAATTGACTCTTACAGGATGATTTGAAACCATAGTGTAAGTGTATTAAAACCAGACATTGATCAGTGACCGAGGCCAATGTTAACTCGGTGTGATTCTAAAAGAATAAGAAACTCAATTGCGGCACTCACGGAAGTGAGATTATTCGCAATTGACTCTTACAGGATGATTTGAAACCATAGTGTAAGTGTATTAAAACCAGACATTGATCAGTGACCGAGGCCAATGTTAACTCGGTGTGATTCTAAAAGAATAAGAAACTCAATTGCGGCACTCACGGAAGTGAGATTATTCGCAATTGACTCTTACAGGATGATTTGAAACCATAGTGTAAGTGTATTAAAACCAGACATTGATCAGTGACCGAGGCCAATGTTAACTCGGTGTGATTCTAAAAGAATAAGAAACTCAATTGCGGCACTCACGGAAGTGAGATTATTCGCAATTGACTCTTACAGGATGATTTGAAACCATAGTGTAAGTGTATTAAAACCAGACATTGATCAGTGACCGAGGCCAATGTTAACTCGGTGTGATTCTAAAAGAATAAGAAACTCAATTGCGGCACTCACGGAAGTGAGATTATTCGCAATTGACTCTTACAGGATGATTTGAAACCATAGTGTAAGTGTATTAAAACCAGACATTGATCAGTGACCGAGGCCAATGTTAACTCGGTGTGATTCTAAAAGAATAAGAAACTCAATTGCGGCACTCACGGAAGTGAGATTATTCGCAATTGACTCTTACAGGATGATTTGAAACCATAGTGTAAGTGTATTAAAACCAGACATTGATCAGTGACCGAGGCCAATGTTAACTCGGTGTGATTCTAAAAGAATAAGAAACTCAATTGCGGCACTCACGGAAGTGAGATTATTCGCAATTGACTCTTACAGGATGATTTGAAACCATAGTGTAAGTGTATTAAAACCAGACATTGATCAGTGACCGAGGCCAATGTTAACTCGGTGTGATTCTAAAAGAATAAGAAACTCAATTGCGGCACTCACGGAAGTGAGATTATTCGCAATTGACTCTTACAGGATGATTTGAAACCATAGTGTAAGTGTATTAAAACCAGACATTGATCAGTGACCGAGGCCAATGTTAACTCGGTGTGATTCTAAAAGAATAAGAAACTCAATTGCGGCACTCACGGAAGTGAGATTATTCGCAATTGACTCTTACAGGATGATTTGAAACCATAGTGTAAGTGTATTAAAACCAGACATTGATCAGTGACCGAGGCCAATGTTAACTCGGTGTGATTCTAAAAGAATAAGAAACTCAATTGCGGCACTCACGGAAGTGAGATTATTCGCAATTGACTCTTACAGGATGATTTGAAACCATAGTGTAAGTGTATTAAAACCAGACATTGATCAGTGACCGAGGCCAATGTTAACTCGGTGTGATTCTAAAAGAATAAGAAACTCAATTGCGGCACTCACGGAAGTGAGATTATTCGCAATTGACTCTTACAGGATGATTTGAAACCATAGTGTAAGTGTATTAAAACCAGACATTGATCAGTGACCGAGGCCAATGTTAACTCGGTGTGATTCTAAAAGAATAAGAAACTCAATTGCGGCACTCACGGAAGTGAGATTATTCGCAATTGACTCTTACAGGATGATTTGAAACCATAGTGTAAGTGTATTAAAACCAGACATTGATCAGTGACCGAGGCCAATGTTAACTCGGTGTGATTCTAAAAGAATAAGAAACTCAATTGCGGCACTCACGGAAGTGAGATTATTCGCAATTGACTCTTACAGGATGATTTGAAACCATAGTGTAAGTGTATTAAAACCAGACATTGATCAGTGACCGAGGCCAATGTTAACTCGGTGTGATTCTAAAAGAATAAGAAACTCAATTGCGGCACTCACGGAAGTGAGATTATTCGCAATTGACTCTTACAGGATGATTTGAAACCATAGTGTAAGTGTATTAAAACCAGACATTGATCAGTGACCGAGGCCAATGTTAACTCGGTGTGATTCTAAAAGAATAAGAAACTCAATTGCGGCACTCACGGAAGTGAGATTATTCGCAATTGACTCTTACAGGATGATTTGAAACCATAGTGTAAGTGTATTAAAACCAGACATTGATCAGTGACCGAGGCCAATGTTAACTCGGTGTGATTCTAAAAGAATAAGAAACTCAATTGCGGCACTCACGGAAGTGAGATTATTCGCAATTGACTCTTACAGGATGATTTGAAACCATAGTGTAAGTGTATTAAAACCAGACATTGATCAGTGACCGAGGCCAATGTTAACTCGGTGTGATTCTAAAAGAATAAGAAACTCAATTGCGGCACTCACGGAAGTGAGATTATTCGCAATTGACTCTTACAGGATGATTTGAAACCATAGTGTAAGTGTATTAAAACCAGACATTGATCAGTGACCGAGGCCAATGTTAACTCGGTGTGATTCTAAAAGAATAAGAAACTCAATTGCGGCACTCACGGAAGTGAGATTATTCGCAATTGACTCTTACAGGATGATTTGAAACCATAGTGTAAGTGTATTAAAACCAGACATTGATCAGTGACCGAGGCCAATGTTAACTCGGTGTGATTCTAAAAGAATAAGAAACTCAATTGCGGCACTCACGGAAGTGAGATTATTCGCAATTGACTCTTACAGGATGATTTGAAACCATAGTGTAAGTGTATTAAAACCAGACATTGATCAGTGACCGAGGCCAATGTTAACTCGGTGTGATTCTAAAAGAATAAGAAACTCAATTGCGGCACTCACGGAAGTGAGATTATTCGCAATTGACTCTTACAGGATGATTTGAAACCATAGTGTAAGTGTATTAAAACCAGACATTGATCAGTGACCGAGGCCAATGTTAACTCGGTGTGATTCTAAAAGAATAAGAAACTCAATTGCGGCACTCACGGAAGTGAGATTATTCGCAATTGACTCTTACAGGATGATTTGAAACCATAGTGTAAGTGTATTAAAACCAGACATTGATCAGTGACCGAGGCCAATGTTAACTCGGTGTGATTCTAAAAGAATAAGAAACTCAATTGCGGCACTCACGGAAGTGAGATTATTCGCAATTGACTCTTACAGGATGATTTGAAACCATAGTGTAAGTGTATTAAAACCAGACATTGATCAGTGACCGAGGCCAATGTTAACTCGGTGTGATTCTAAAAGAATAAGAAACTCAATTGCGGCACTCACGGAAGTGAGATTATTCGCAATTGACTCTTACAGGATGATTTGAAACCATAGTGTAAGTGTATTAAAACCAGACATTGATCAGTGACCGAGGCCAATGTTAACTCGGTGTGATTCTAAAAGAATAAGAAACTCAATTGCGGCACTCACGGAAGTGAGATTATTCGCAATTGACTCTTACAGGATGATTTGAAACCATAGTGTAAGTGTATTAAAACCAGACATTGATCAGTGACCGAGGCCAATGTTAACTCGGTGTGATTCTAAAAGAATAAGAAACTCAATTGCGGCACTCACGGAAGTGAGATTATTCGCAATTGACTCTTACAGGATGATTTGAAACCATAGTGTAAGTGTATTAAAACCAGACATTGATCAGTGACCGAGGCCAATGTTAACTCGGTGTGATTCTAAAAGAATAAGAAACTCAATTGCGGCACTCACGGAAGTGAGATTATTCGCAATTGACTCTTACAGGATGATTTGAAACCATAGTGTAAGTGTATTAAAACCAGACATTGATCAGTGACCGAGGCCAATGTTAACTCGGTGTGATTCTAAAAGAATAAGAAACTCAATTGCGGCACTCACGGAAGTGAGATTATTCGCAATTGACTCTTACAGGATGATTTGAAACCATAGTGTAAGTGTATTAAAACCAGACATTGATCAGTGACCGAGGCCAATGTTAACTCGGTGTGATTCTAAAAGAATAAGAAACTCAATTGCGGCACTCACGGAAGTGAGATTATTCGCAATTGACTCTTACAGGATGATTTGAAACCATAGTGTAAGTGTATTAAAACCAGACATTGATCAGTGACCGAGGCCAATGTTAACTCGGTGTGATTCTAAAAGAATAAGAAACTCAATTGCGGCACTCACGGAAGTGAGATTATTCGCAATTGACTCTTACAGGATGATTTGAAACCATAGTGTAAGTGTATTAAAACCAGACATTGATCAGTGACCGAGGCCAATGTTAACTCGGTGTGATTCTAAAAGAATAAGAAACTCAATTGCGGCACTCACGGAAGTGAGATTATTCGCAATTGACTCTTACAGGATGATTTGAAACCATAGTGTAAGTGTATTAAAACCAGACATTGATCAGTGACCGAGGCCAATGTTAACTCGGTGTGATTCTAAAAGAATAAGAAACTCAATTGCGGCACTCACGGAAGTGAGATTATTCGCAATTGACTCTTACAGGATGATTTGAAACCATAGTGTAAGTGTATTAAAACCAGACATTGATCAGTGACCGAGGCCAATGTTAACTCGGTGTGATTCTAAAAGAATAAGAAACTCAATTGCGGCACTCACGGAAGTGAGATTATTCGCAATTGACTCTTACAGGATGATTTGAAACCATAGTGTAAGTGTATTAAAACCAGACATTGATCAGTGACCGAGGCCAATGTTAACTCGGTGTGATTCTAAAAGAATAAGAAACTCAATTGCGGCACTCACGGAAGTGAGATTATTCGCAATTGACTCTTACAGGATGATTTGAAACCATAGTGTAAGTGTATTAAAACCAGACATTGATCAGTGACCGAGGCCAATGTTAACTCGGTGTGATTCTAAAAGAATAAGAAACTCAATTGCGGCACTCACGGAAGTGAGATTATTCGCAATTGACTCTTACAGGATGATTTGAAACCATAGTGTAAGTGTATTAAAACCAGACATTGATCAGTGACCGAGGCCAATGTTAACTCGGTGTGATTCTAAAAGAATAAGAAACTCAATTGCGGCACTCACGGAAGTGAGATTATTCGCAATTGACTCTTACAGGATGATTTGAAACCATAGTGTAAGTGTATTAAAACCAGACATTGATCAGTGACCGAGGCCAATGTTAACTCGGTGTGATTCTAAAAGAATAAGAAACTCAATTGCGGCACTCACGGAAGTGAGATTATTCGCAATTGACTCTTACAGGATGATTTGAAACCATAGTGTAAGTGTATTAAAACCAGACATTGATCAGTGACCGAGGCCAATGTTAACTCGGTGTGATTCTAAAAGAATAAGAAACTCAATTGCGGCACTCACGGAAGTGAGATTATTCGCAATTGACTCTTACAGGATGATTTGAAACCATAGTGTAAGTGTATTAAAACCAGACATTGATCAGTGACCGAGGCCAATGTTAACTCGGTGTGATTCTAAAAGAATAAGAAACTCAATTGCGGCACTCACGGAAGTGAGATTATTCGCAATTGACTCTTACAG
Organism: Latrodectus hesperus; assembly: GCA_037975125.1. Classification (NCBI taxonomy): domain Eukaryota; kingdom Metazoa; phylum Arthropoda; class Arachnida; order Araneae; family Theridiidae; genus Latrodectus; species Latrodectus hesperus. The sequence goes on along the minus strand of JAJQOW010002199.1, from coordinate 11,928 downwards.
GATGATTTGAAACCATAGTGTAAGTGTATTAAAACCAGACATTGATCAGTGACCGAGGCCAATGTTAACTCGGTGTGATTCTAAAAGAATAAGAAACTCAATTGCGGCACTCACGGAAGTGAGATTATTCGCAATTGACTCTTACAGGATGATTTGAAACCATAGTGTAAGTGTATTAAAACCAGACATTGATCAGTGACCGAGGCCAATGTTAACTCGGTGTGATTCTAAAAGAATAAGAAACTCAATTGCGGCACTCACGGAAGTGAGATTATTCGCAATTGACTCTTACAGGATGATTTGAAACCATAGTGTAAGTGTATTAAAACCAGACATTGATCAGTGACCGAGGCCAATGTTAACTCGGTGTGATTCTAAAAGAATAAGAAACTCAATTGCGGCACTCACGGAAGTGAGATTATTCGCAATTGACTCTTACAGGATGATTTGAAACCATAGTGTAAGTGTATTAAAACCAGACATTGATCAGTGACCGAGGCCAATGTTAACTCGGTGTGATTCTAAAAGAATAAGAAACTCAATTGCGGCACTCACGGAAGTGAGATTATTCGCAATTGACTCTTACAGGATGATTTGAAACCATAGTGTAAGTGTATTAAAACCAGACATTGATCAGTGACCGAGGCCAATGTTAACTCGGTGTGATTCTAAAAGAATAAGAAACTCAATTGCGGCACTCACGGAAGTGAGATTATTCGCAATTGACTCTTACAGGATGATTTGAAACCATAGTGTAAGTGTATTAAAACCAGACATTGATCAGTGACCGAGGCCAATGTTAACTCGGTGTGATTCTAAAAGAATAAGAAACTCAATTGCGGCACTCACGGAAGTGAGATTATTCGCAATTGACTCTTACAGGATGATTTGAAACCATAGTGTAAGTGTATTAAAACCAGACATTGATCAGTGACCGAGGCCAATGTTAACTCGGTGTGATTCTAAAAGAATAAGAAACTCAATTGCGGCACTCACGGAAGTGAGATTATTCGCAATTGACTCTTACAGGATGATTTGAAACCATAGTGTAAGTGTATTAAAACCAGACATTGATCAGTGACCGAGGCCAATGTTAACTCGGTGTGATTCTAAAAGAATAAGAAACTCAATTGCGGCACTCACGGAAGTGAGATTATTCGCAATTGACTCTTACAGGATGATTTGAAACCATAGTGTAAGTGTATTAAAACCAGACATTGATCAGTGACCGAGGCCAATGTTAACTCGGTGTGATTCTAAAAGAATAAGAAACTCAATTGCGGCACTCACGGAAGTGAGATTATTCGCAATTGACTCTTACAGGATGATTTGAAACCATAGTGTAAGTGTATTAAAACCAGACATTGATCAGTGACCGAGGCCAATGTTAACTCGGTGTGATTCTAAAAGAATAAGAAACTCAATTGCGGCACTCACGGAAGTGAGATTATTCGCAATTGACTCTTACAGGATGATTTGAAACCATAGTGTAAGTGTATTAAAACCAGACATTGATCAGTGACCGAGGCCAATGTTAACTCGGTGTGATTCTAAAAGAATAAGAAACTCAATTGCGGCACTCACGGAAGTGAGATTATTCGCAATTGACTCTTACAGGATGATTTGAAACCATAGTGTAAGTGTATTAAAACCAGACATTGATCAGTGACCGAGGCCAATGTTAACTCGGTGTGATTCTAAAAGAATAAGAAACTCAATTGCGGCACTCACGGAAGTGAGATTATTCGCAATTGACTCTTACAGGATGATTTGAAACCATAGTGTAAGTGTATTAAAACCAGACATTGATCAGTGACCGAGGCCAATGTTAACTCGGTGTGATTCTAAAAGAATAAGAAACTCAATTGCGGCACTCACGGAAGTGAGATTATTCGCAATTGACTCTTACAGGATGATTTGAAACCATAGTGTAAGTGTATTAAAACCAGACATTGATCAGTGACCGAGGCCAATGTTAACTCGGTGTGATTCTAAAAGAATAAGAAACTCAATTGCGGCACTCACGGAAGTGAGATTATTCGCAATTGACTCTTACAGGATGATTTGAAACCATAGTGTAAGTGTATTAAAACCAGACATTGATCAGTGACCGAGGCCAATGTTAACTCGGTGTGATTCTAAAAGAATAAGAAACTCAATTGCGGCACTCACGGAAGTGAGATTATTCGCAATTGACTCTTACAGGATGATTTGAAACCATAGTGTAAGTGTATTAAAACCAGACATTGATCAGTGACCGAGGCCAATGTTAACTCGGTGTGATTCTAAAAGAATAAGAAACTCAATTGCGGCACTCACGGAAGTGAGATTATTCGCAATTGACTCTTACAGGATGATTTGAAACCATAGTGTAAGTGTATTAAAACCAGACATTGATCAGTGACCGAGGCCAATGTTAACTCGGTGTGATTCTAAAAGAATAAGAAACTCAATTGCGGCACTCACGGAAGTGAGATTATTCGCAATTGACTCTTACAGGATGATTTGAAACCATAGTGTAAGTGTATTAAAACCAGACATTGATCAGTGACCGAGGCCAATGTTAACTCGGTGTGATTCTAAAAGAATAAGAAACTCAATTGCGGCACTCACGGAAGTGAGATTATTCGCAATTGACTCTTACAGGATGATTTGAAACCATAGTGTAAGTGTATTAAAACCAGACATTGATCAGTGACCGAGGCCAATGTTAACTCGGTGTGATTCTAAAAGAATAAGAAACTCAATTGCGGCACTCACGGAAGTGAGATTATTCGCAATTGACTCTTACAGGATGATTTGAAACCATAGTGTAAGTGTATTAAAACCAGACATTGATCAGTGACCGAGGCCAATGTTAACTCGGTGTGATTCTAAAAGAATAAGAAACTCAATTGCGGCACTCACGGAAGTGAGATTATTCGCAATTGACTCTTACAGGATGATTTGAAACCATAGTGTAAGTGTATTAAAACCAGACATTGATCAGTGACCGAGGCCAATGTTAACTCGGTGTGATTCTAAAAGAATAAGAAACTCAATTGCGGCACTCACGGAAGTGAGATTATTCGCAATTGACTCTTACAGGATGATTTGAAACCATAGTGTAAGTGTATTAAAACCAGACATTGATCAGTGACCGAGGCCAATGTTAACTCGGTGTGATTCTAAAAGAATAAGAAACTCAATTGCGGCACTCACGGAAGTGAGATTATTCGCAATTGACTCTTACAGGATGATTTGAAACCATAGTGTAAGTGTATTAAAACCAGACATTGATCAGTGACCGAGGCCAATGTTAACTCGGTGTGATTCTAAAAGAATAAGAAACTCAATTGCGGCACTCACGGAAGTGAGATTATTCGCAATTGACTCTTACAGGATGATTTGAAACCATAGTGTAAGTGTATTAAAACCAGACATTGATCAGTGACCGAGGCCAATGTTAACTCGGTGTGATTCTAAAAGAATAAGAAACTCAATTGCGGCACTCACGGAAGTGAGATTATTCGCAATTGACTCTTACAGGATGATTTGAAACCATAGTGTAAGTGTATTAAAACCAGACATTGATCAGTGACCGAGGCCAATGTTAACTCGGTGTGATTCTAAAAGAATAAGAAACTCAATTGCGGCACTCACGGAAGTGAGATTATTCGCAATTGACTCTTACAGGATGATTTGAAACCATAGTGTAAGTGTATTAAAACCAGACATTGATCAGTGACCGAGGCCAATGTTAACTCGGTGTGATTCTAAAAGAATAAGAAACTCAATTGCGGCACTCACGGAAGTGAGATTATTCGCAATTGACTCTTACAGGATGATTTGAAACCATAGTGTAAGTGTATTAAAACCAGACATTGATCAGTGACCGAGGCCAATGTTAACTCGGTGTGATTCTAAAAGAATAAGAAACTCAATTGCGGCACTCACGGAAGTGAGATTATTCGCAATTGACTCTTACAGGATGATTTGAAACCATAGTGTAAGTGTATTAAAACCAGACATTGATCAGTGACCGAGGCCAATGTTAACTCGGTGTGATTCTAAAAGAATAAGAAACTCAATTGCGGCACTCACGGAAGTGAGATTATTCGCAATTGACTCTTACAGGATGATTTGAAACCATAGTGTAAGTGTATTAAAACCAGACATTGATCAGTGACCGAGGCCAATGTTAACTCGGTGTGATTCTAAAAGAATAAGAAACTCAATTGCGGCACTCACGGAAGTGAGATTATTCGCAATTGACTCTTACAGGATGATTTGAAACCATAGTGTAAGTGTATTAAAACCAGACATTGATCAGTGACCGAGGCCAATGTTAACTCGGTGTGATTCTAAAAGAATAAGAAACTCAATTGCGGCACTCACGGAAGTGAGATTATTCGCAATTGACTCTTACAGGATGATTTGAAACCATAGTGTAAGTGTATTAAAACCAGACATTGATCAGTGACCGAGGCCAATGTTAACTCGGTGTGATTCTAAAAGAATAAGAAACTCAATTGCGGCACTCACGGAAGTGAGATTATTCGCAATTGACTCTTACAGGATGATTTGAAACCATAGTGTAAGTGTATTAAAACCAGACATTGATCAGTGACCGAGGCCAATGTTAACTCGGTGTGATTCTAAAAGAATAAGAAACTCAATTGCGGCACTCACGGAAGTGAGATTATTCGCAATTGACTCTTACAGGATGATTTGAAACCATAGTGTAAGTGTATTAAAACCAGACATTGATCAGTGACCGAGGCCAATGTTAACTCGGTGTGATTCTAAAAGAATAAGAAACTCAATTGCGGCACTCACGGAAGTGAGATTATTCGCAATTGACTCTTACAGGATGATTTGAAACCATAGTGTAAGTGTATTAAAACCAGACATTGATCAGTGACCGAGGCCAATGTTAACTCGGTGTGATTCTAAAAGAATAAGAAACTCAATTGCGGCACTCACGGAAGTGAGATTATTCGCAATTGACTCTTACAGGATGATTTGAAACCATAGTGTAAGTGTATTAAAACCAGACATTGATCAGTGACCGAGGCCAATGTTAACTCGGTGTGATTCTAAAAGAATAAGAAACTCAATTGCGGCACTCACGGAAGTGAGATTATTCGCAATTGACTCTTACAGGATGATTTGAAACCATAGTGTAAGTGTATTAAAACCAGACATTGATCAGTGACCGAGGCCAATGTTAACTCGGTGTGATTCTAAAAGAATAAGAAACTCAATTGCGGCACTCACGGAAGTGAGATTATTCGCAATTGACTCTTACAGGATGATTTGAAACCATAGTGTAAGTGTATTAAAACCAGACATTGATCAGTGACCGAGGCCAATGTTAACTCGGTGTGATTCTAAAAGAATAAGAAACTCAATTGCGGCACTCACGGAAGTGAGATTATTCGCAATTGACTCTTACAGGATGATTTGAAACCATAGTGTAAGTGTATTAAAACCAGACATTGATCAGTGACCGAGGCCAATGTTAACTCGGTGTGATTCTAAAAGAATAAGAAACTCAATTGCGGCACTCACGGAAGTGAGATTATTCGCAATTGACTCTTACAGGATGATTTGAAACCATAGTGTAAGTGTATTAAAACCAGACATTGATCAGTGACCGAGGCCAATGTTAACTCGGTGTGATTCTAAAAGAATAAGAAACTCAATTGCGGCACTCACGGAAGTGAGATTATTCGCAATTGACTCTTACAGGATGATTTGAAACCATAGTGTAAGTGTATTAAAACCAGACATTGATCAGTGACCGAGGCCAATGTTAACTCGGTGTGATTCTAAAAGAATAAGAAACTCAATTGCGGCACTCACGGAAGTGAGATTATTCGCAATTGACTCTTACAGGATGATTTGAAACCATAGTGTAAGTGTATTAAAACCAGACATTGATCAGTGACCGAGGCCAATGTTAACTCGGTGTGATTCTAAAAGAATAAGAAACTCAATTGCGGCACTCACGGAAGTGAGATTATTCGCAATTGACTCTTACAGGATGATTTGAAACCATAGTGTAAGTGTATTAAAACCAGACATTGATCAGTGACCGAGGCCAATGTTAACTCGGTGTGATTCTAAAAGAATAAGAAACTCAATTGCGGCACTCACGGAAGTGAGATTATTCGCAATTGACTCTTACAGGATGATTTGAAACCATAGTGTAAGTGTATTAAAACCAGACATTGATCAGTGACCGAGGCCAATGTTAACTCGGTGTGATTCTAAAAGAATAAGAAACTCAATTGCGGCACTCACGGAAGTGAGATTATTCGCAATTGACTCTTACAGGATGATTTGAAACCATAGTGTAAGTGTATTAAAACCAGACATTGATCAGTGACCGAGGCCAATGTTAACTCGGTGTGATTCTAAAAGAATAAGAAACTCAATTGCGGCACTCACGGAAGTGAGATTATTCGCAATTGACTCTTACAGGATGATTTGAAACCATAGTGTAAGTGTATTAAAACCAGACATTGATCAGTGACCGAGGCCAATGTTAACTCGGTGTGATTCTAAAAGAATAAGAAACTCAATTGCGGCACTCACGGAAGTGAGATTATTCGCAATTGACTCTTACAGGATGATTTGAAACCATAGTGTAAGTGTATTAAAACCAGACATTGATCAGTGACCGAGGCCAATGTTAACTCGGTGTGATTCTAAAAGAATAAGAAACTCAATTGCGGCACTCACGGAAGTGAGATTATTCGCAATTGACTCTTACAGGATGATTTGAAACCATAGTGTAAGTGTATTAAAACCAGACATTGATCAGTGACCGAGGCCAATGTTAACTCGGTGTGATTCTAAAAGAATAAGAAACTCAATTGCGGCACTCACGGAAGTGAGATTATTCGCAATTGACTCTTACAGGATGATTTGAAACCATAGTGTAAGTGTATTAAAACCAGACATTGATCAGTGACCGAGGCCAATGTTAACTCGGTGTGATTCTAAAAGAATAAGAAACTCAATTGCGGCACTCACGGAAGTGAGATTATTCGCAATTGACTCTTACAGGATGATTTGAAACCATAGTGTAAGTGTATTAAAACCAGACATTGATCAGTGACCGAGGCCAATGTTAACTCGGTGTGATTCTAAAAGAATAAGAAACTCAATTGCGGCACTCACGGAAGTGAGATTATTCGCAATTGACTCTTACAGGATGATTTGAAACCATAGTGTAAGTGTATTAAAACCAGACATTGATCAGTGACCGAGGCCAATGTTAACTCGGTGTGATTCTAAAAGAATAAGAAACTCAATTGCGGCACTCACGGAAGTGAGATTATTCGCAATTGACTCTTACAGGATGATTTGAAACCATAGTGTAAGTGTATTAAAACCAGACATTGATCAGTGACCGAGGCCAATGTTAACTCGGTGTGATTCTAAAAGAATAAGAAACTCAATTGCGGCACTCACGGAAGTGAGATTATTCGCAATTGACTCTTACAGGATGATTTGAAACCATAGTGTAAGTGTATTAAAACCAGACATTGATCAGTGACCGAGGCCAATGTTAACTCGGTGTGATTCTAAAAGAATAAGAAACTCAATTGCGGCACTCACGGAAGTGAGATTATTCGCAATTGACTCTTACAGGATGATTTGAAACCATAGTGTAAGTGTATTAAAACCAGACATTGATCAGTGACCGAGGCCAATGTTAACTCGGTGTGATTCTAAAAGAATAAGAAACTCAATTGCGGCACTCACGGAAGTGAGATTATTCGCAATTGACTCTTACAGGATGATTTGAAACCATAGTGTAAGTGTATTAAAACCAGACATTGATCAGTGACCGAGGCCAATGTTAACTCGGTGTGATTCTAAAAGAATAAGAAACTCAATTGCGGCACTCACGGAAGTGAGATTATTCGCAATTGACTCTTACAGGATGATTTGAAACCATAGTGTAAGTGTATTAAAACCAGACATTGATCAGTGACCGAGGCCAATGTTAACTCGGTGTGATTCTAAAAGAATAAGAAACTCAATTGCGGCACTCACGGAAGTGAGATTATTCGCAATTGACTCTTACAGGATGATTTGAAACCATAGTGTAAGTGTATTAAAACCAGACATTGATCAGTGACCGAGGCCAATGTTAACTCGGTGTGATTCTAAAAGAATAAGAAACTCAATTGCGGCACTCACGGAAGTGAGATTATTCGCAATTGACTCTTACAGGATGATTTGAAACCATAGTGTAAGTGTATTAAAACCAGACATTGATCAGTGACCGAGGCCAATGTTAACTCGGTGTGATTCTAAAAGAATAAGAAACTCAATTGCGGCACTCACGGAAGTGAGATTATTCGCAATTGACTCTTACAGGATGATTTGAAACCATAGTGTAAGTGTATTAAAACCAGACATTGATCAGTGACCGAGGCCAATGTTAACTCGGTGTGATTCTAAAAGAATAAGAAACTCAATTGCGGCACTCACGGAAGTGAGATTATTCGCAATTGACTCTTACAGGATGATTTGAAACCATAGTGTAAGTGTATTAAAACCAGACATTGATCAGTGACCGAGGCCAATGTTAACTCGGTGTGATTCTAAAAGAATAAGAAACTCAATTGCGGCACTCACGGAAGTGAGATTATTCGCAATTGACTCTTACAGGATGATTTGAAACCATAGTGTAAGTGTATTAAAACCAGACATTGATCAGTGACCGAGGCCAATGTTAACTCGGTGTGATTCTAAAAGAATAAGAAACTCAATTGCGGCACTCACGGAAGTGAGATTATTCGCAATTGACTCTTACAGGATGATTTGAAACCATAGTGTAAGTGTATTAAAACCAGACATTGATCAGTGACCGAGGCCAATGTTAACTCGGTGTGATTCTAAAAGAATAAGAAACTCAATTGCGGCACTCACGGAAGTGAGATTATTCGCAATTGACTCTTACAGGATGATTTGAAACCATAGTGTAAGTGTATTAAAACCAGACATTGATCAGTGACCGAGGCCAATGTTAACTCGGTGTGATTCTAAAAGAATAAGAAACTCAATTGCGGCACTCACGGAAGTGAGATTATTCGCAATTGACTCTTACAGGATGATTTGAAACCATAGTGTAAGTGTATTAAAACCAGACATTGATCAGTGACCGAGGCCAATGTTAACTCGGTGTGATTCTAAAAGAATAAGAAACTCAATTGCGGCACTCACGGAAGTGAGATTATTCGCAATTGACTCTTACAGGATGATTTGAAACCATAGTGTAAGTGTATTAAAACCAGACATTGATCAGTGACCGAGGCCAATGTTAACTCGGTGTGATTCTAAAAGAATAAGAAACTCAATTGCGGCACTCACGGAAGTGAGATTATTCGCAATTGACTCTTACAGGATGATTTGAAACCATAGTGTAAGTGTATTAAAACCAGACATTGATCAGTGACCGAGGCCAATGTTAACTCGGTGTGATTCTAAAAGAATAAGAAACTCAATTGCGGCACTCACGGAAGTGAGATTATTCGCAATTGACTCTTACAGGATGATTTGAAACCATAGTGTAAGTGTATTAAAACCAGACATTGATCAGTGACCGAGGCCAATGTTAACTCGGTGTGATTCTAAAAGAATAAGAAACTCAATTGCGGCACTCACGGAAGTGAGATTATTCGCAATTGACTCTTACAGGATGATTTGAAACCATAGTGTAAGTGTATTAAAACCAGACATTGATCAGTGACCGAGGCCAATGTTAACTCGGTGTGATTCTAAAAGAATAAGAAACTCAATTGCGGCACTCACGGAAGTGAGATTATTCGCAATTGACTCTTACAGGATGATTTGAAACCATAGTGTAAGTGTATTAAAACCAGACATTGATCAGTGACCGAGGCCAATGTTAACTCGGTGTGATTCTAAAAGAATAAGAAACTCAATTGCGGCACTCACGGAAGTGAGATTATTCGCAATTGACTCTTACAGGATGATTTGAAACCATAGTGTAAGTGTATTAAAACCAGACATTGATCAGTGACCGAGGCCAATGTTAACTCGGTGTGATTCTAAAAGAATAAGAAACTCAATTGCGGCACTCACGGAAGTGAGATTATTCGCAATTGACTCTTACAGGATGATTTGAAACCATAGTGTAAGTGTATTAAAACCAGACATTGATCAGTGACCGAGGCCAATGTTAACTCGGTGTGATTCTAAAAGAATAAGAAACTCAATTGCGGCACTCACGGAAGTGAGATTATTCGCAATTGACTCTTACAGGATGATTTGAAACCATAGTGTAAGTGTATTAAAACCAGACATTGATCAGTGACCGAGGCCAATGTTAACTCGGTGTGATTCTAAAAGAATAAGAAACTCAATTGCGGCACTCACGGAAGTGAGATTATTCGCAATTGACTCTTACAGGATGATTTGAAACCATAGTGTAAGTGTATTAAAACCAGACATTGATCAGTGACCGAGGCCAATGTTAACTCGGTGTGATTCTAAAAGAATAAGAAACTCAATTGCGGCACTCACGGAAGTGAGATTATTCGCAATTGACTCTTACAGGATGATTTGAAACCATAGTGTAAGTGTATTAAAACCAGACATTGATCAGTGACCGAGGCCAATGTTAACTCGGTGTGATTCTAAAAGAATAAGAAACTCAATTGCGGCACTCACGGAAGTGAGATTATTCGCAATTGACTCTTACAGGATGATTTGAAACCATAGTGTAAGTGTATTAAAACCAGACATTGATCAGTGACCGAGGCCAATGTTAACTCGGTGTGATTCTAAAAGAATAAGAAACTCAATTGCGGCACTCACGGAAGTGAGATTATTCGCAATTGACTCTTACAGGATGATTTGAAACCATAGTGTAAGTGTATTAAAACCAGACATTGATCAGTGACCGAGGCCAATGTTAACTCGGTGTGATTCTAAAAGAATAAGAAACTCAATTGCGGCACTCACGGAAGTGAGATTATTCGCAATTGACTCTTACAGGATGATTTGAAACCATAGTGTAAGTGTATTAAAACCAGACATTGATCAGTGACCGAGGCCAATGTTAACTCGGTGTGATTCTAAAAGAATAAGAAACTCAATTGCGGCACTCACGGAAGTGAGATTATTCGCAATTGACTCTTACAGGATGATTTGAAACCATAGTGTAAGTGTATTAAAACCAGACATTGATCAGTGACCGAGGCCAATGTTAACTCGGTGTGATTCTAAAAGAATAAGAAACTCAATTGCGGCACTCACGGAAGTGAGATTATTCGCAATTGACTCTTACAGGATGATTTGAAACCATAGTGTAAGTGTATTAAAACCAGACATTGATCAGTGACCGAGGCCAATGTTAACTCGGTGTGATTCTAAAAGAATAAGAAACTCAATTGCGGCACTCACGGAAGTGAGATTATTCGCAATTGACTCTTACAGGATGATTTGAAACCATAGTGTAAGTGTATTAAAACCAGACATTGATCAGTGACCGAGGCCAATGTTAACTCGGTGTGATTCTAAAAGAATAAGAAACTCAATTGCGGCACTCACGGAAGTGAGATTATTCGCAATTGACTCTTACAGGATGATTTGAAACCATAGTGTAAGTGTATTAAAACCAGACATTGATCAGTGACCGAGGCCAATGTTAACTCGGTGTGATTCTAAAAGAATAAGAAACTCAATTGCGGCACTCACGGAAGTGAGATTATTCGCAATTGACTCTTACAGGATGATTTGAAACCATAGTGTAAGTGTATTAAAACCAGACATTGATCAGTGACCGAGGCCAATGTTAACTCGGTGTGATTCTAAAAGAATAAGAAACTCAATTGCGGCACTCACGGAAGTGAGATTATTCGCAATTGACTCTTACAGGATGATTTGAAACCATATGTG
>JAJQOW010002198.1:0-22140 GCA_037975125.1 Latrodectus hesperus | reverse complement strand
TGAATTTTGCATTACAGATTTACTGAAATTACGAGAAACTATAAGCAAAATAAGTTTGAAATATCATTAACGATTCTTGCTTTCTAAAAATAAATTTAAATCAACAAAGATTATATTTATAAAATTTTATTTGAAAAAAAAAAAAAAAAAAACTATTGCTAGTTAAAATATATTGGTAGTTTCTTGAGACAAATAAAATAAAAAACTGAATTTTAAATGCTTAAAGTGTTATAGATCTTAATATTGTTACAAATTTGTAAATAATGATTATATTTGTCGTAAAATATCTCAGACAGATCAGAAATTCTCACATTTTGGGCAAAAATTGCGGTATTTAGACGTGTTGTAGTTTAAAAGCGGATTTCCTAATGATTTGGCGACTTGGCGACAGTTGGCGAGATTCTTGGCGACTTGGCGACGGTTGGCGAGATTTTTGGCGACTTGGCGAGAAATCGATACTTCTGGAAACATCCATCACCTAAGCTCTAGGACCAATATTTTTCGAGATAGCCTAGAAGCTTCCAGAGCCTTGGCGAAATTGGTAGATTTCTCCGCCAAGTCAGGTATAAATACCGCAGCCCGACATGGAATAGTGGTAGAGTTTTTGTGAAGACAGTCAGTGAGTGAAGACGATTAGTTGTGACTGCTAGTTGTTCTCTGTCTGAGGTATTTGAGACCTGTGATTGGAAGCTGTTTTTTTTTATTATATCTGACGAATTGTAGCTGTATAATTGTGACTGTTACAGCGGGAATTTCGTTTATTTAGTGAAGTTCTTACGAATAAAAGTCTTGTGTTCATTAAGTGGTTGCTTTATTCAACTCTCAATCGACACGAACCTGTGAAGCTCGGTACAACTGGTGTCAGAAGTGGGGTTGAAGAGTTGATGCAGCGTGTCACAAGAAAAATGGATATGGATTTAATGAAAAGTCTTCTCGAAAAATTAGCGGAGCAGATGGCTGAGATGAAAGCTGGACAAGAAGATATGAAAACTGAGATGAAAGCTGGACAAGAAGAGATGAAAGCTGGACAAGAAGAGATGAAAGCTAGACAAGAAGAGATGAAAGCTAGACAAGAAGAGATGAAAGCTGGACAAGAAGAGATTAAAACCGAGATGATGAAAGAGATAAAATCTGGACAGGAGGAGATGAAAGCTGGACAGGAGGAGCTTAAAAGGAACTTAAGAAGGACATTGTAAGTGTTAAAGAAGAATTCTCCAACATCATTCAGGAGAAGATGAATGCAATGGAAGATAAGGTAACTTCAGTTGAAACTAAAGTTCTGGAGATAGAAGAAAACGTTGAAGAAGCATTAGACAATATGAATAAGAAGATTGAAAGCTTGGAGAAGCAAATATCAAACAAACATGAGGAACCCAACGTGACATTTGTGCCTTCCCTAGCCAATATTAAACTCTCAACATTTGATGGGAAATCATCCTGGCAAGTATACAAGACCCAGTTTATGATGGTAGCGGAAGCTAATGGATGGAATCCCCGAGCCCAAGCTTTTCATCTGGCGGCTTCTTTAAGAGGAGACGCGGCTGACATCCTCGAGACGCTTCCGGAGGAGCAGAGGCACGATTTCCAAGCCCTATCGAGTGCGCTTGAGCTGCGGTTTGGAGATAAGTGCACTAAGGAATATAGCAGACTACAGTTAAAGTCCCGCTATCAAAAAGCGGGTGAAAGTCTTCAAGAATTGGCTGCCGATATTCAGCGACTTTCCCATCTAGCATTTTCGGACTGCCCAGCTGAGACACGTCAAGATCTGGCTCTCCATCACTTCATCGATAGTGTGAGGGATCCGGAGATACAGAAAACACTTAGACTCGCCGATGTCAAAGATATTGGATCTGCCCTAGTCTACGCACATAAGATAGAGGCTGCCCAGCAGGCCGCGCGTAAAGACCGGCACTCAATCAGAGCCGTCTCTACTACTGATACGGACTATGATCTCAGAAAGCAAATCGAAGATCTGCGGCGAAAATTCCGTAACTTAGAAATGAGTAAAGGTGGCAGAAACACGAAAATTCAGTGTTGGACTTGCGGTGCAGTCGGACACGTTCAGAGAGACTGCCCAAAACGAAAAGATGATGGAAATGATCTTCGTCAGAAGCCCCATTTCAAATTGTTTCATATTTCTTCCGTAAGTAGCGGCGACAACGGACTTTTCGTTATGGGACATGTCAACGAAGTTCCCTGCAGAATGATAATCGATACTGGAGCCAACGTAACTATCATTAGGACAGATTTGGCTCGCAAACTTGGTGACAAACTCATCTGGACGCCGCCCTGCATTACCCTCCAAACTGTGACAGGTGATAAGATTAAAGTGCATGGAAAAGTCAAGCTAAACATTGCATTTGGTAATGCCGTTTACCATCATATGGCATATGTCGCTGATATAAATGACGAATTTATTCTTGGATTGGATTTCCTCAAAGAAAACAATTTCAAGTTGGATTTTAAAAATAATGAACTACACTCATGTTCTGAAGACATAACGATTTTTAAGACGAAATATTCAGATATTAAATCAGTCCATCATATAACTGCAAAGAGTGAAACAACATTACCACCAAGAACTGAGACAATAGTTTCCGGAGCTCTTTCAGAAGATAATAATTTTCATTATGGATTGACTGAATATCCAGATTCCGACAATAGCGTTAAAGGAGTACTAGTGGCTTCTTCACTCGTCGATCTTTCACGAAATGTAATCCCGGTAAGAGTTGCTAATCTAAGTAATAAGGTAAAACTTATAAAAGAAGGAGAAGTGCTAGCGACTTGCACTCCAGTGACCTGTATTAACCGAAATTGTCAAGCCACACTATCTGAGCCTCCTGACACTCTAATTGATGAACTCCTTCAGAGAGCAGAGTTAGATGATAAACAGAGGAATGCTGCAAGAAATTTATTATTAGAATTCGGAGATCTCTTTTCCAAGAAATCAGATGATGTTGGGCGAACCAAATTGACGCAGCACCGAATCAATACAGGAAATCATCCACCCATTAAACAACACCCGAGAAGATTGCCATTCGCAAAGCAGGAAGAGGTGGACAATCTTCTGATGGAAATGCAGCAGAATGACATTATTGAGCCATCAGAGAGTCCTTGGGCTTCGCCTATTGTTTTAGTTCGGAAGAAGGATGGTTCTACCCGATTCTGCGTTGACTATCGTCGGTTAAACAACATCACTAAAAAAGATAGTTACCCTCTTCCTAGGATTGACGATACACTTGATGCTTTATCCGGAAAACAATGGTTTTCGACTTTGGATCTCAAGAGTGGTTATTGGCAAGTAGAGATACATCCTGAGGATCGAGAAAAGACTGCATTCACCACAGGACAAGGGCTTTGGCAGTTCAAGGTTATGCCATTTGGGCTTTGCAATGCACCTGCAACGTTTGAGCGCCTGATGGAGACAGTATTACGAGGACTTTCCTACGAAGCCTGTTTGGTATATTTGCACGATATCATTATTGTAGGGCGCACATTCGAAGACCATTTAAGAAACATCCGAAAGGTGCTGGAAAAATTAAAAATGGCCAACCTGAAGCTGAATCCTTGCAAATGTAATTTATTCCGACGTGAAGTAAGCTATCTGGGACACATTATCTCTGCTGAAGGTGTAAGAACAGATCCTGAAAAGATCTCCGCAGTTAAGGACTGGAGTCGTCCGAAAGATGTCCACCAATTAAGAAGTTTTCTTGGACTATGCACATATTACAGGAAATTTGTTAAGGGTTTTTCAAGTATTGCCAGACCTCTTCACAAGTTGACAGAAGTTAAACAGAGATTTCTATGGACAGATGAATGTGAGAAAGCTTTTAAACAACTGAAGGAGGCGTTGACATCTTCGCCCGTTCTTGCATATCCCCAGCCCGAAAAATTATTCATTTTAGATACGGATGCCAGCAACGAAAATATCGGAGCTGTTTTGTCGCAAGAAATTGATGATAAAGAATGTGTCATTGCTTATTGGAGTAAATGTCTATCGAAACCAGAGCGGAATTACTGTACAACCAGGAAGGAATTGCTGGCAATCGTTAAAGCCATAGAACATTTCCACCATTATCTCTATGGAAGAAAGTTCTTGCTCCGGACAGATCACGCATCCTTAACCTGGCTTTTGAATTTTAAAAATCCGGAAGGACAGGTAGCCAGATGGATTCAACGACTCCAGGAGTTTGACTTTGAAATACGTCATCGCAAAGGAACTCTTCATGGAAATGCTGATGCACTATCAAGGAAACCGTGTAATGAAAGCTGCCGATATTGTTCTAGAGTAGAGAAGAACTATCAGCTGATAAATACTTCGGTACGCCAAGTTACTGTTTCATCTCCATCAAAACCAGACCCATGGAGTGATGAAGGACTTAGGGAAGCCCAAAAGAAGACCCAGATATAAATCCAATTCTTGAATTGAAAGAATCTTCTAGTATGAGACCAAGTTGGCAGGATATCTCCACCTACAGTCCTGCTACTAAGCAATATTGGGCTCTTTGGGACTCACTCCATATAAGAAATGGTGTCTTATACAGGAAATGGGTGTCCGATGATGGACGTAATTTTAAATGGCAGCTTGTTCTTCCAAAATCAAGAATTTCAGATGTTTTGAAAGAATTGCACAGTAGCTCAACTGGAGGCCACTTCGGAGTAATGAAAACTCTACAGAAAGTTCGAGAACGCTTCTATTGGAGCAAAACGAGACAAGATGTAGAGAAATGGTGCCAATCTTGTGATGACTGTGCGGCACGTAAAGGACCGAAGAAACGTAGCCGAGGAAGGTTGCAGCGGTACAACGTAGGAGCACCTTTTGAGAGGATAGCATTGGACATTTTGGGTCCTTTACCACGATCCTCAAATGGCAACAAATACATACTAGTTGTCATGGACTACTTTACTAAGTGGCCTGAAGCGTTTGCAATCCCCGATCAAGAGGCGACTACAGTAGCCGAGGTTCTAGTGCAACAATGGGTTTCCAGATTCGGCACACCCTTACAAATTCATTCTGATCAAGGGACAAATTTCACCTCTGTTGTGTTTAAAGGAATGTGTCAAATTCTCGGAATAGACAAGACGCAGACCACACCACTACACCCACAATCGGATGGCATGGTAGAGAGGTTTAACAGAACCATCTTGAATAACCTCTCCCTTATGGTTTCCAGAAATCAACAAGATTGGGATTTGAAGCTACCGCTGTTTCTGCTTGCATATCGCAGTGCTGTTCATGAGACTACCGGATATACTCCTTCACAGATGCTCTTTGGTCGCGAACTTCGTCTCCCTTGTGATCTTCAGTTTGGTCGTCCACCGGATACATCTTCATCGCCAGAGGAATACCTTCGAGACCTTCAGGCACGTCTTGAAGATGTCCATAACTTCGCTCGAGACCGAATCAACCTGACGACCGAAAGAATGAAGACAAGGTATGACACAAGAGCGACGGGACATGAATTCCAAGAAGGTGACAAAGTTTGGTTGTGGAACCCGATTCGACGTAAAGGACTTTCTCCAAAGTTGCAAGCCAACTGGGAAGGTCCCTACACAGTCCTAAAAAGACTGAACGACGTCGTGGTTCGTATAAGAAAATCATCTGCTTCAAAACCAAAGGTAGTACATTATGATAGATTAGCTCCTTATCGTAATGTAGAGTAAAAATCAGTAGACCATGGTCTGTTTGTAAATAGTATAGATAATTTTAATCTTTTCTATTTTCTTGTATTTTTAGTTGCTTGTGTATGTAATGTGCTCTGTATCCTCTTGAAATGTAAATTCTTTTATATTAAATTTGGCCTCCTATCAGGGGATTGTACTGCCCGGGACGTGCAGTCCTTGAGAGGGGGGCAATGTTACAAATTTGTAAATAATGATTATATTTGTCGTAAAATATCTCAGACAGATCAGAAATTCTCACATTTTGGGCAAAAATTGCGGTATTTAGACGTGTTGTAGTTTAAAAGCGGATTTCCTAATGATTTGGCGACTTGGCGACAGTTGGCGAGATTCTTGGCGACTTGGCGACGGTTGGCGAGATTTTTGGCGACTTGGCGAGAAATCGATACTTCTGGAAACATCCATCACCTAAGCTCTAGGACCAATATTTTTCGAGATAGCCTAGAAGCTTCCAGAGCCTTGGCGAAATTGGTAGATTTCTCCGCCAAGTCAGGTATAAATACCGCAGCCCGACATGGAATAGTGGTAGAGTTTTTGTGAAGACAGTCAGTGAGTGAAGACGATTAGTTGTGACTGCTAGTTGTTCTCTGTCTGAGGTATTTGAGACCTGTGATTGGAAGCTGTTTTTTTATTATATCTGACGAATTGTAGCTGTATAATTGTGACTGTTACAGCGGGAATTTCGTTTATTTAGTGAAGTTCTTACGAATAAAAGTCTTGTGTTCATTAAGTGGTTGCTTTATTCAACTCTCAATCGACACGAACCTGTGAAGCTCGGTACAATATTTATTAAAATGGTAACACTATGACTATGATATAAATAATCAATATCGAACTTTAAACTATAAATTCAAACCATTGATGAATAACATTAAATCTGAGAATGAAAAAAAGATTACTTGGTATTTATTAATTATGGTTTCTAATTATATTCAACAGTGTATAATTATTTTATATCTCTTTTATACAGATTTAAGTAGTTGTAAAATATTACACTTAAATTTGTTGATAGCATAGTTTTTTCAAAAGCAGTTTTTCAGAATACATTAATAAATTCATCTTTATGCATTATAAGTTGAAGTGTGATGAAATAATACCATAGATTAATAAAGGCTATTAAATAAGCAAACGCGATAATACTAAGTTGAACTAACTACATTTGTTAACTACGAAAGTTTAACAATCTACAAGAGTCAAATATACAGAATTAATTCATATTCGTTATAAAATATATCTAGTCTTATCATAAACTGTTTGGAAATTCTATTATACTGAAATGAACACAGAACTTCTCTCCAGTATATTAGAGTAATTCATCATTTAAGTATAACTACGGGAGACTTAGAGAAAGAACTCTAAATATTTATCAAATTACATAAGAAATGTCATTATATATAGTGAAAATAAATTGTAATACTTTCATTCATTAAAAAATGTCTACTTGGTCAATACAAATTCTCCAACATGATTCACAATTAACATATTTTCATTAAATGAAAGTTAGACGATAAAATCGACTGATTGAGATATGTTATAAATGTACAATGAGCGACGTATAATGTACGAGGAATTCAACTTTTACAATTAATGTAATTAAATTAGTTTAAACGAAACTAATATACGATTAGTATTCTAAAGCATGATATTATAAAAGATCCGTTTGATTTGTACCTCAACGGACATTTTTGCAGGCGAGGGTTAATTAGACTGGGAGCTATGGTTTATTAGATTGCGAACCACTTTAAAGATCCATGCCCAAGTTGGGATTCGAACCCATGAACTGTTGAATCGAAGGTAAGAACGCTAACCATTCATATACAAGCTCGGCGACAGTATGAAAGAAGTAAGTTTGAAATTTACATTATGGATAGATAATAACATGTATGTGACTTCATATATGAGAATTCAAAATGAATGGACAAAACCATACATGGTAGTAAAGATATCTAATAATATATTTCTTTCGATTCACAATAATTTTGCTAGATTTATCTTTGCTTTTACAAATTTTTTACGAAATTTGTCTTAGATATCAGATGTTTATATTTCGAGTTATTCCCTTAAGAACAAAATAATAATTTTCTTATTGTAAAATAATATTATAAGCATGTGAGAATATTTTGTATATAAATTATTACTGGCCAGAAAAAGATTTTATATTCATATTCGTAAAAGATTTCTTAAATTGGACGTTGTTTGAATTGAGAGTAAAATTTCAGCAAACATTTTATTATTTCATACTTTTTGAATAATGAATTTTTATGAAAAATAAACTCATTAAATGAGACATTGATCATAGCAATGATGTAACTTGAATAAGAGAGATGTATTCAAAATAAAAAACATACGAAATAAGAAAAAATAACATATAGAAGATTTAAATTAGAGAATACAATGAGTTTTAATAATGTGATTAGTAATATTAGCATAGTAACAGATTTTCTTATAATAACTTTTTCAGTCAGACAAATTTAGTTCTGGCTGAATGTTAGAAATTTGTTTATCACACAAATTACATTTATCGACATTAATTTATTAAACCATGTAAATACTATACACAGTGGGTAAAAGCTTATTTGTATGTTTGATATTTTTAATGAAAAAAATGTTGATTTTTAAATTTTATCATAAAGAAGTTTTCAAATAATTACATCATAATATTTTTATTGCGCTATTACTTTCTCAATAATACTGTGGAATACAACAGTAAATCATATGAAAAGAAATATTTATCAACAGAGAGAAAAAGATTAGTGTATTTAAAAATGGGTAATAAATATATAGTTTTATTGTAAATATAAATGATTTTAGTATGATTGTATTTTTTTAAAAATTATGTGTAGCATTTAAAACTTTATACATTCTCACGTAATGCAATTCGAAAAACGAAATGAGTAATAAAATTGATTTGTACTATTTCGTTTAAAAAAATTAATTTTCTATAAATAATGATAAAAAATAGCACTGAATTACAGCTTTATGCTAGAGTAAAGCAGAATAGTGGAATAAAGGCAGTGTAACTTTTCTGGATAATTCTTTCGTTCAAAAACTGATGATTCCTATTTCACTCTTTATCTCATCACAATGCTTTTTTAGTATATAAAGACTCTCTAACATGTGTAAAAAAAGATTTATGTAAAAGAAATTTATTTTTAGTACTGTAAGAAGGTAGAGCTGAAGACAGATCAGCAGTCTAAAGAAAGAATAATGATTTCTTTCTTCTTAAACTCAACTTTTACTCTGAGAGAGATAGTTGTAATCTCGTGTTATGTATGTATATATATATATATATATATATATATATATATATATATATATATATATATATATATATATGTATATATATATATATATATATATATATATATATATATGTATGTATATATATATATATATATATATATATATATATATATATATATATATATATATATATATATATATATATAACAGTTTTTCATACATTACTTTAAAAAATCTAAATGATAAAATTTTGAAACGAATATTACCTATAAATACTTAAATAACAACTTTTAAAAAAATTGGAAATTCTTTCTTTAACTCTTAATTTCCTGGAGAGTGACCATAAATGCATTAGAAAAATAAGTTTGCTGTTAAGTTCGTCGAATTATTCCTTTATTGGACAGCTAATTCGAATACGTTTTTGCTATAAAAGATTTCATAATTTTACAAACATCCAAATACCAAAGTAGGAGTTTAAGTTGTGAATTATTGAAGTGAAAACCAAGCCAATGTTCATTCAACTATCTGCTCGAGAATACACAATAGATAAAAAAATCATATTGTTTGGATCAGTGGTGTTCTAAACTGAAAATGCATGATTTGAAAATAACCAACAGTTTTCACGCACGCACATAAAGTAAGCTTTCTTGACATTTTACATTCTGACCTACACACACAGGATTAATTATTAACCTGATTTATTGTTCTTCAAAATATTATCAGAGTTTAATATAATGTGATTATTTGAATTTCAAATTATAGAATATATGGTGGAAAAATGAGTATTTAATGTAATATTATTTAGTAAATAAAAAAAACATTTCTCGAGCTCTGAGAATACCCACGCAGAATTTAAAAAAACATTTCGGCCAATTTATTCTTGTTATATTTGTTATAATTTATTCCTGTTATATATAATTGCATTGAAGAGTGTCAGGTTCTGGAGCATAAGGTAATTGGGCATTGTAATACTAAATAAAAAGAAAAAGAATTGTCTGCTTCCAGCTACTTAGTAGGCTACTTCAGCAACACAGAGGCTGCATTCAACAAATCAACAATTACTCTCAAACAGTTAACGAGAACAAGGACTATTAAGGACACACAGGGCAAAAACAGTTACTGATTTTCATTGATTTTAAATTAGCTCATGATAAAATACGAAGACTAAAATTGTATGAAAAGCTGCAAATCTTATTCTAGAGATGGCTAAAAAATTAAACACATTCTTTTTTTTAATTGAACATGGAAACATCCCTTCAAAATTTAGGCAATTTTATTTTGGTTAAAAAAATATGGAACTATGAGTTCCATATTGTTTAGATTCAATGATCTACTTCAAATTTTCGAGGATACTGAAAATATAAATGTGCTCTGTGTACGCTGGTGATTTGATTACCAAATATACATGAGAAAAAAGAAACATTTTAATTAAACAGATTAAATGATACTGGATATAAAACAAACTTTTTAAGTAATGTGAAAATAATGAAATTAAAGTTAGCATTGAAAAAGCATGTTATCGAAGATTAATATTAATTATAGAAACTCATATGGACTTGAAATATAACGACGCACTACAAGTCTCATGATATGAAACATTTAAATGTAACTTATGATAAGAAGTTAACGTGGAAAAATCGCATAAGAGATTATGTAAAAGTAAGAAGCTTTCAATTTTGCAACGTTAAATGAAAATGTGGCAGATAAATCTTTAATTTTTTTACATGTTTATGAAACCTATATTATGACTTATTGCTCGGAATCTCTTTTAACATGTAGTTAACTGCCTGAGTCAAGCGTTAAGTTATATTGTTGGATCAGTTAAAACACCAATTAATGCTATAATTTCCTATAAACATTTTGTGTTTACTGATTAAACATCTGATTGTTTATTGAAATTCAGCAGAAATTTGTGTTTATACGTAAACTGTTACTTTCCAATAAATATTAACTAGAAATATTTTGTCACAAAAACCTAATGTAAGATTTAGAAATTCAACAAGGTTTTGTTCAACCCGTAGTAACATTTAAAAGTGAATTCGGGATACGAGCAAACAGGACATTATGCTTTATCACCTCATGAAAGGTAGAACCTTTTTTTTTAAATAACGGCGGGCACTTGGGTGACTAACCCTTCGCCACAACAAGGGCCGAAAACTGCTACTCATTTGTCGTTACCCAGCAGGCACCTGTGAACCAAGTCACGGAGGCGAGTAGCATTACCCGCGTCATATCACCGCAGACCCGTTTATAGGGCGGGCCACATTCATACATCAACACACAAGAAAGGACAGAGAAACTCAGAGAGATAGTAACATCCATGCCTGAACCGGGATTCGAACCCGGGACCCACAGCTCAAGAGTCAGGAACGCTAACCACTCAGCCATTGGTCGGCTGAAAGGTAGAACTGGTTTTACCCAAGTAATGTATATGAAAAAAAAATTCTAAAGTTGTTTAAAAAGCTTCCTTATTGGAAATTATAAATTACAAATTTCCTCAACCAAAATAGTTACGCGGATATAGAAATGATTCAAAATTTGATTAGATGAAAAAACAATAACCAGGATTTTTTCAAAAGTTTATATTTTATTTAACTTTGGGCTCAAATATGTCTTTTTGTGAAGATGGGGGAGAAGAAGCTATTAGAGTAGCTATCAAATAACTTTTGACAAAAAAGAAGGATTTTGAAAATGTCGTTATAATTTGATCCCATCTCACCAATACAAGCACTAGCATAGTTAGATTATTCAGACACAAAGGTTTAAAAATTGAAGAAAATAATGGATTGTTGTTAACCTTGTAAAAGAATACTGTCCTATGCTGGAATATCTGTCATTGTGATTGATATATAAAATAGTTGATTTTTCTAAAAAAAAAGGGAAAAAGGGGAGATAAAACGAATACATTGCAATATACGAACAGAGGGAAATCCCTTATACTTAATAGAAAAAATAATAATTGAATAAGAACTGCCTAAATATGAATAAAACTTGAACAAGTTAAGAATAAATCTTGAAATAAAATCTTGGAAAGATATCAGTTCCAAGAAAACACGAAGTGGATGCCAACAGGCTTGAAATTGGTTATGACAGTTTTATTGTTTATTTAAATAACTTAAGAATGTTCTTTTCTCTAGTGTCTTATGAAAGAATGATCACAAATGATGTATCACTAAATACATTAGTGCATATTCAGCGACCATCAGAAATCTTTATAATAGATATTAAAAGACTAAAGAACAACAACAATCTTTCCTGTCTGACTTTGATTTTTGTTTACACTTTAAATTTTTGTATTTCTTTTGTTATAGTGTTATTACTTTTATTGGTATTACTTTTATTGTTATGAATGATTTATTGTTACTTATTGGATATTTTTCTTAGATATTAGCGCTATGAGTTTTCATTCTGACCAATAATGTCAAGTGACATTGCAAAAAATGAATAATTATTGTTTATTAAAGACTTCTTTATTTAAAAAAATTTACAATTCAGAATACCAAAAATTCCGATGTCACTTGGTACTCACACATTATCCTTGTTTTCAGCGAATCTTAGCATAATTTTTATACGCATTGGGATGGAAGTGTAAACATACATTTACAAATATCATTCCATACTGACTCTCAATGCTTTGGTAAATCTTTCAAGCCCATTTCTTTTTTTTTCACATTTATTGAAATTTTTTACATTCAACTTGTTTCATTTTCCTTCAAAATCACTTTCGTTAAATAATAAATAAGCAATTACATGCCAGAGTGCAATGCCATCCTAATGGAGTGATTTCAAATATACAACGATGTTTCTTTAGCTAATAACACGATTTTCAATAATACCTATGTGACTTGTACACCTCCCTAATGGAAGAATTCGAAGTAAACAGTGATTTAAAGCAAATGATTTATGTTTGTAAGTTTAATAACACGATTTTCTATGTGACTTGGGCACCCATCAGCATGATTTGGACATTGAAAAGTAAAATTTATATTTTTATTTTCACCATTAACTTGACATAGGCGCCAAAAGGAAATTTTAAATGTATACATTTTGTAAAAATGAACGTTACCTATCACATGTTATTAAGTATACAATATTAATATTTAGTTGAAATAACTCGTTTGTTAAATTAATAACTAAATATATGAAATGTTGTTGTGTTGTGTCCAATCCTTCAGGATCTAGCGGCAGCTAGATCAAATACATGATTCCATGCACCCCAGCAAAGTCAAGCACCAGGAGAGGGCTGTTGCGATCATCCTCTAAAAAACCTATGAAATAAATCATAAAATTACCATTGAAGTTGCCAATTCGACGTCGCTTAGCGTGGTTGGAGAAGGAATAAGTCTCACTTGGTCTTTCTTGATCAAAGATCACTGAGACAATGTATGTATGTTAAATGTTCGTAAGACCTAATGTTTTTCATCTGATGTGATGTAGAGGATATGGTTTCAGCTCTGATGTTTCATTTGATTTTTTTATTGCTGAAAAGTATTTTTCTTCCACACGAGGGCTAATTAGAACAAGATACATAAAGTGGATTCTGAACCATTACAAACATCTAAGCGAGATGGGAATCGAACCCACGAACTACTGAACCAAGGATTAGATTTCTATCTATTCGGTTACCAGCTCGATAACAGTTCTTGTGTCAAATGTGTTACTCTAAAACATTGTTCAAAATCATAAGCTATTGGAATACAAGACTTATTTTCTAAATATTTTCTGAAATTAACTTACATTATTAGAGGTGAAAATTGCAATATTTCATGCCTATCTCACAAATAATGATGAATTTTAAATATAAAGTAAAATATGGTTTAAAAAAATTATACTCAATTTATAAAGAACACTTTATTTTTGTATATTTAAATTTTAAAGAAAAATAAGAATAGTGTAGCAGCGAAATAACGTATTATGAATACGTTATTTTTACATTTACGTTATGAAACTTCACAAGTTTCATAACGTAAATGTAAAAATTTGAAGGACTCCAAATAAATTAAATTTGGATTGATAAAAATTTTCAGAAATTTTTGTATATAAATAAAAAAATTTATACTGCTAATTTTATTGTTCATGCAATGACTCTATTGCATTACGAATGAAAAAGATTCATCATATTAAGTACAACTTAATAATGCGGTAAGTCTGCTAGAAATTCCGAACATTTAAAAAAAATATATAATTAAGAGAAAACTAAGTATCTATATATTTAAAAAAATAAAATAAAAATTACTATAACACATACATGTATATTTTCCTCCACAACTATTGTCGAAAAAATGCTGTAAAATTTAAAAAGTATTGATGATCTAAACATATAAGAATAAAAATACACTTGTATTTATTTTTATATCAATGTATACAAGAATTAAAAATCTTATGAATTTATAGTTGAAAACGAAACATTCGCTTTTCGAAATTTTCGATATTGTGGCTTTAACGTTGCAACATATTCATTATCTAAAAAGAGTAACATGACGATATGTAAGTTGCATTGAGTCACAGAAAGAGAGTTCTCCCTTCGTCCTCTATTTGTTGATATTTTTTATACTGTTCCGTTTATAGATTTAAAAACATTACTTTCAAATTATATTTTTGATTACAGTTGAAAAATTCCTATCTTTTCCATCCTATCCTTTGCTCTTACTAAGCAAATTTTTTTAAGAGAATAGGGAGATATAATTAAGATTTTCTTAATTATAATTAAGATTTTCTAAATTATATCTCCCTATTTTTTAAGACCTTAAGAGATATAATTAAGACCTTGTCTGCTTAAATTTAATTGTTTAATGTGACGACATATAAGTGTATCGAGTTCCCGCACTATATTGATGTATTTTATTCCATTCGATATTGCAAAAATTATATTTCAGCAGTTTTTAAACATTAAAAATATTTTCAGCATTTCTAAAGTAATTTTGAGTTTTCAGAGTTATTGACTAACATACAAAATAGATTATGGCTTTTAATTACAGATTTCAAACAAGTTAAATTAGAAAGCAATACATTTACCCACACTCTTGAACAAAGTGCGTGTTAAATAGAATTTATTACAAATTAAGTAATAAAAAAATTATTAATAGCATAAAGTGCTAAAAAGAAATGGCATGTTATACATCATCTCACAAATGCCAAGAATTACATTTGAAAAACTTAAGAATTAAGGAAATCTTTATTTTAATTTTTTTTTAAAAAAACTACTACTACATAAAATGTGATTTTTTAAAATGATCTTCTGAAATATTTTTTACCTATCATAAAAACGCTGAGATCTATATATACTAAGTACAGTCAACCCTACTATAACGCGGTGAGTGCGTACCGCGTTATATGGAAACCGTGCTATAAGAAACTCAGATTTAACCGTACAAACCAGGCTAATCGTAGCGCGTTCTATGGAAACAGTCTACCGCTTTGTATGGAAAGCGCGATATTAGAAACTCAGAATTAGTACAAATCACATCATTCGTACCACGTTATATGGTATAAATACAAAAGACAAGATAAATTATAAATTATTTTTATTCACCTATAAATACAAAAGACAAGATAAATTATAAATTATTTTTATTCAATTGAAGAATTCATATAAGGAGAGGATAAAAAAATGAAACAAAAACTAAACTAAAAAACTGTTTTCCAACAAAAACAAGAAAGACGAATGTAAAATTATGTAATCTTTCAACGCTGTCAGATATAAGTCACCTAACTCGCCTTCTTTTAATGGGTAAAATATCCTCACTTGGTTCATCTTCACATTGATTTTCGATTGTAGCTTTTTTTCTAACTCCACTAAAACCTCTCTATAGGGAGCTAAGCAATTTTTTAATTCTCTTTTAAACTTTGCGCTGCGCACCTTGAATGAAATGAAGTTTTAATTCTTATAAGCCAAATTTAGCCCTTTTTTCACGTCTTGTAAATCGAGATTTGGCACACATTCGTTTTTCTTATTTTCGTTTACCAATGCATTTGAGGAGAGAGAGGTGGGTGCATCAATTCATTCCATCAGTTCTTCCTCATCTAAAGTTTTCTTTTTCGAGTACTAGTTCCCTTACATCCTAATGGTTTACTGCAAATTCTACATCGCTTAAACGAGAAACAATGTTTACTATTTCTGTAACTGGGAGTAAAATTGTAGAATGATCTTGTATTGCTTGAAACATTTGAGGTAAAAGAGGTTTCCAACACGCATTAAGCGTTAATGGTTTAATTTCCGCGCAAGCCGATGACACGGTTCTGATACATTCTGTTATTTTTTTATTACTTTTTTACAGCTTGTTTTACAATTCCAGTATTGTGTAATGTTGTCCATTTATAAACCACAAATTAAGTAACAAAAAAGCTAAGCGAATGGACGGTACAGACAAAATTTTAGAAAGAATAATTGGCCTCCAACTAGATGTACTGTGAAAAAGCTCTGAGACGACTAAAACCGATGCCGTAAACGGCAAAGAGAGAAGCTTGAATGTTTAAATAAACATATTCAGTTAAAATCATTCATTGGGTGCACGCAAAGAACTGATGGGACGTTGTTGAACTGAAAGCGCGCTGTAAGAGTACCGCGTTATACGAGGGCTACTCTGAAATTTTTGAGGTACGCGCAGACGAGAATTTACAAAATAAAAATAACGGTTTAATTTTAAAGTACAAAGTATTTTAACACAGAAGACGATTTTTTACTGACTTACTTCAACTTGTTTAGCGTGGAATAAATTTTAAACAGAAGAGAAAATGGAGTTGACGCGAGAACATTTTCGCGCTATGATTTTCTACGATTTCAAAGCAGGATTAAATCAAGAAGAATGCGTTCAACGGTTGCAATTAGCATTTGGTGATGAATCTCCAGCTCGTGCTACTGTATTCAGATGGCTTAGAGAATTTAGAAGCGGTCGCAATTTTCTTCAGGATGAAGAACACACAGGAAGGCCGCCGTCGGCAGTAATCCCGGATAATGTGTCTGCCATACGAAAAATCTTAATGGAAGATTATCACTGTACCAACCAAATGATACAGAAGGAACTTAACATTGGATCCGCAGCCATACACAAAATCATTCATGAAGAATTACATATGAAAAAAGTAGTTTGCCGTTGGGTTCCCCATAATCTAACTGAGCATCAAAAAGAGGAGCGTGTCAGAATCAGTAAAGAAACTCTTAATAGGCTGAATGATGGTGGCACCCGCATCATTTCTAAAATTGTAACAGGTGATGAAACGTACATACCGTTTTTTGACGTTCCAACACATCAAGAAAGCAAGGTATGGGTCTTTGAAGATGATCCCACGCCGACAATGGTGAAAAAACAACGCGCACTGAAAAAAGTGATGTATGCCGTTTTCTTCAGAAGTACGGGATTGGTCAAAGCCATCAAGTTGGAAGGACAGAAGACAGTAACAGCA
Source organism: Latrodectus hesperus (assembly GCA_037975125.1). Classification (NCBI taxonomy): domain Eukaryota; kingdom Metazoa; phylum Arthropoda; class Arachnida; order Araneae; family Theridiidae; genus Latrodectus; species Latrodectus hesperus. The sequence continues at coordinate 4,812 of JAJQOW010002198.1, read as the reverse complement.
AACTGGTATACCACTAAATGTCTTTTAGAAATTCTACAAGAACTAAATGTTAGGGGACTAATGCTTCACCATGACAATGCATCTTCACATACAGCCGGATTAACAGTTGAGTTTCTTAAACAAAAACAACTTAAAATGATCGAACATCCGCCGTATTCACCTGATCTAGCTATGTGCGACTTTTGATTATTCTTTAATCTAAAAAAGAACTTACATGGACGTCGTTTTCATTCAGAAGAAGAGATTGATGTGGCTATAAATGCATTTTTTCATCTATTCGAAGAAATGAATGGCTTGAGTCATTTAATCTGTGGAGAATTCGTCTACAAAAGTGCATTGATGCTGGAGGAGACTACTTTGAACACACCTAAAATTTTGTAAGTATAACTTTAAAAACCTAGTTGTATCTCAAAAATTTCAGAGTGACCCTCGTATTAGGTCCTTCTACGGTTTGGGTTGGTTTGTTTGGCTGGTTGGTTTGTTTGTCGCTCAACTGTCATTTGTTTTTGCACACAAAAGCTAATTAGACCGGGACCTACGGTTCAAAGTGGATTTCGAACCACTACAAACATCCATGCCCAAGGTGGGATTCGAGCCCACGAACTGTTGAACCGAAGGCAAGAGCGCTAACCATTCGGCTGCCAGCTCGGCCGTTATATTAGGGCTGTTGCAATTTCAGCTCCGCGTTATATGGAAACCGCGTTCTGAGAGTACCGCATTATAGGAGGGTTGATTGTATATAAGAATTATGGATCAATCACCATTATCAAACTACTTTTTTATCTGACAGAAATGCAATAAAATCCAGTGAAAAAGTTATAATACAGGGATAATATAAATAGTTCATTCGTTTAGAGAGACTGAATTTTATATTGTGTATTTCTGGTAGCAAAATGAGTTCATTATCTTTCCGGATAGAGGAAAGCAGTATGAATTTGTTGTACCAGCATAGTTCTCTGTACCTATTCTAGAGTGGTCTCTACCATTAAGTGTAAGCAGCCAGTTGGCAATCTTCACAATTTAGAAAGCATAAGACCCCCTATACTTAACCTCCTACCATCATCAAAGGTATTATTTTATTTAAAGAACATGGAGACCACGACTAATTTAATGTACCCCAGGATCTTCGATAGAGTCGGAATTCGAACTCACTACCTTTCGATAAGGAGAACGATGCCATAACCAATTAGACTAGAAGTGTCAAACTCAATTTTGCAAAGGGCCATATATTAAATTTAAGAATGTGTAGGCGGACCAGATTCAAATAAAAAAAATTTACTGAATTATTATATAGTATATAATATACGATTGTTAAAAATCATATCAAAATTATAACCGTATCGCTTCGATTACTCGACTCAACTGACTCACGCCGACGCATTCCTTTATATCGATAAGGAAGGTTTCAGTCTAGACTCGAAGTGCGTGGTTCTAGTTCTATTGTTCTCAGCAAAAATAATAGGGTAATTTCCGCTTGTTGTTAAGAGATGGCGTTACTGTCATCTCTCGCTTGTCTAGGCACGCGTTGCCTTTGAAATTACTTATAAATGTAGTGTGCGCATTTTAAAACTTCCGTAGAGGAATCGAGTGAAGTCTAAATGCTCTAAAAACATTGTTCTTCTTTCTGTGACACATTGCGATCGCGGACCATATTGGTATGGCCCAGGGGCCGGATATGGCCCTCGGGCCATATCTTTGACAAGACTGAAGAAGATCACAGTGACCCTAAGCAGTACGAAGTTAATATCGGTGGAAAATGAGGAAAGGAAGCAAGAAAATGTTTTTTGTATCATGAAATATGCTAAATATTCGCATGCTATAACTATGCGCTTTCAGAAGATATTAAGGAAAAGAGCCACACTGTAAACAAAGTATTTTACAGTGGTATCATCAATTCAAAGGCACTAGCTGTTTGCTGTAAAATGTAAAGAATGAGTTCAATTATCGTCTGGACATGTGTATAGTCACCAAAGGGGCATATAATGTACATTTGTACTGGGTGTTAAACTTGTTAAGTTTGCGGTTATTTTTATTTATTTCATATGTATACGTATAATACTTTTGAAAATATAACTTTTATAAAATGAATGAATAATTTATATTAGTCCCGTATATTAATTAATGATAAGTAAAAGAAAAGACTATTACCAGATCTTTAGTCAAAAACTATATATTCCAATTTTTTTTTAATCTAAACCAACTCTCTATGTAAACTATCATCACACCATTGTCATTATTTTAACAGGACATTTTCATGCAAATATTATACTTCTTGAGATAAAGAATTACTAAAATAAGAAGTTTTGTATACAGAAAAAAAAAAAAAAAACAATACGAATATTTTAAGTGAAAAAATTCAGTACATATTTTAAATATTAAGTCTTAATACTGTTGACATGCATCAATTGCAATTTTAGTGGTAATGCAACGTAATAAACTCCATCTGATTGTGTTGTAGTTACTTATGACTCTGGGACAAGCCAAACCCACTAGCCGAAGGCTATGCGAAATTAAGTCAAAAGGTTGCATCTTTCTTTTAAGACAGAGATCAGGAAGGTGAAATACGGCTTTGCTCTAAAACTTCTCCGATAGATGGCAGCACCAGAGGGATCCACTTCCTCAATTTTGAGTTTGATCTGAAGGAGGAGGAAATTTTCTGCAGATCATTACACCCATGGTAACTGCTCAATGACCACGCACAGGACTTAAAATCCACAGATTTAACGAGCACGTATATCGCAAGCACTCGGTGGGTCTTTGGCGGCATTGAGAATTGAACCCAGTCATTCCGGACGCAATGCCGATGCCCTAACCACTAGGCTACCACGGCTTCCGATTAATTGTAATCATCGAAATGAATGGATATGAAAAATAAAAATAAACTCATTTAATTTGACTGACTTAATTTCTAAATTTAATAAAATTGAATTCATATCATTTATTTAAAAGGAATTTTTCGAAAAAGGATTGTCACACCGCAAAACCTTTGTAAAAATCAGGACATTTTTACAAAAATGATATAATATAGATTAATTAGTATTTCAAATTTGATATTAATCTATTAGAAGAATTGAGGTAATTTGGAATGTAAAAAAGTTAATTTACATATTTTAGTAAAGAGGTACATTTTTATCCAGATATTTCAATATTTTGTTGCACACAAGATCAGTATTTTTTAATTATAAAATATGCGATAGCTTTTTGAATACGATACAAATAAATTTATATATTCAATACTTACACCATAATGACAAATTCTTGCTTATCGAAGAAAATTTACTTGGCATTTTAAACTGATGTTGTGAAATTGAAACTCTTTCGATTGTTAAAGTACTAAAATTTATTTAGTAGTCGACTGTCTATTCTATCAATACGAATATTTTTTGATGAATGTTTTAAAAATTGATAAATAGGAAAAAAAATACATAAATCCTTTCCTTGCAAATATTAAAAATAATGTAATACAAATAAATGACATTTTTTAAGAAGAATTAATTTATACTTCTTACTTTAGTTGATGGTAAAATAAGTTTATGTTTGTCCTTATTTAAAATGGGTGGGTTTACATTGTGAAATGAGAAATTCTGTTAAGAATGTGTGCTAATTTTTTTAACGTTAAAAAATCTTATATCCTTAAATCCATAAAAACAAGCTGTTATAATTTAATTATAAAATGCAATTATGGGCGTGAATTATCATATAGTAAGAAAATGCAAACTGTAGGAAATTAGGAAACTACTGCAAAGAACAACAATATCAAGTATAATTTGTAAATGATAGCTCTCAAAATGAAATACACGCTATAAATTATTTCACACATTTCATTTATTTAATTACTTTTATATTTTATGAAACGATACTGAAATATACATAAAAGAATATTCTATCGCAGTTTTTAACCAATTTATATCTATTAAATATATAACATTTTTCATAATATAAAAAAGGCATATTTTAAAAAGCATTCTTTTTTAATGAAAATGTATAGTTTTTGCACCAAATAAAATTTTGAGTTCTGTTAGACCGCAAACATGTGTTGTTACAAGGTAAGCTTGTCTTAACTTAATGATTTGTCACTGATTAAAAATAATGATTGCAGAATTCGTACTATGGAATGAGCTAATGAATGAATTTTCATTCTATTCATCAGTAATAGATTTTAAATCAATTATTGATGCTGAAGACAATCATTTCTGATGATTAACTTATTCTTAATAGTTCCTATTAGGAAACTTGAGTCTTTTTAGTTGATGATGAGAGAAAAAACCAGAGTTTATATTCCACTCAATTATTATTCAAACAATGTAGCATCATTTGAAAAATAGATACAGGAAATACTTTAGATATCTTGATCATATTTATGAAAAAGTTACAGCAGGGATAAACAATTCCTCCAATTGAATAAAAGCTTGGAAATAAGTATGATGGTGTAATACGCACATCAGTTAAGACGAACATTTGGCTGTATTTCTCGAAATTATTACAGCTCTAACTTAAAGAAATATTACGTGGTAGAAGTGGATAGACCTGAAGTTGAGGTTGAGGTTGAGGCTGTAGTTGTGGATTAATTTGCCATAGCAGAAGTCTTTTTGATTCACAGAGCTCATTATAAAATCATTTACTATAGATTTTATCATTCCGACTATTTGCAAACTATAAAGATTTCAAACACTAGTAAACTAGCCATATATTAAAAACCTTTTGTAAGCAGGACTTAACTAATTTACATTGCAGATTAAAGGTTTGCTACTTTTTTAGAATTATTTTATTATGCCAAAGTGAGTAAAATAGTGCATGAAAAGACAATTAAAA